>LFYR01000856.1:197798-211937 GCA_001185155.1 Zostera marina | reverse complement strand
CCCTATATATTTAACGAAATTTTGTCATTTATTTAATAAAAACATGCGTCCAGATTTATAAATTATTTGGAGTTTGACTTCATTTTTAAATTCATCACGGATTTGAGAAGTAGAAATTTTAGTTTCAATAATTTAATAACAAATATAGATCAGAATTTGATATATATTTATGTTAAGTCTTCCTTATTTAATTTGTCATGTAAATTAAAAACTCAGACATGGATTCCACTATTTTCATTTCAACCATTAAAAAGGTTCTTCTTGGAATTAACGAACAACCAACATGCACTCAACAAATATTTTCAATCATTTTCAACAAATAATTAAAAAAGTAAAGCTAAAATCTAAAATGGGTAAACTTTTTACTTTAATTTTTAAAGAGTAAAAAGTAAATCTTAAATAAACCTAAGGTTTAAGGGCTAAGGCCGACCCGTCCATTCTCACCACTACCTATACCTATTACCTATATATATATATTTTTACAGAAAATATCATGCACAGTTAGGGTTAGGGTTAGGGTTAGGGTCATCCACCGTGTCTGGATACCGTTCGATTTGAATCGACGGTTTCTATATCATATCTTGTAAATTTGAATCTACTTGAATAGAATGAAATCCATCCTGCATCGACGAGTTCTATATCCCGAATGAAATCCAGTTAGTTCCGCGGAACTCGCAATGGGTTCCGTGGAACTGACTGGATTTCCGCGGAACTCGATGGTGGTTCCGGGAACTACGATTAGAGTTCCGTGGAACTGCGATTGGCGATTACTCGAAACCACCATTGGGAATCTCCGCAATGGTGATTCGCCATTGGGAACATCCGACACCCTCACACTTGACGGACGGTCGAGCTTCGAGTAAGGATTAGACGGTTGAATGTGGTGTCCGTCACATGTACCTCACCAGACATGTACCGACCATTCCAGATGTGTGCCCTATATTTTTATTTGACGTTATGTCAACCACAACACGTACCTTTATTGGATAAAATTTCATGTTTTATTTTAGACAAAACTTAAGTGTTATTTTGGACAATACTTGAAGGTAGGGGCGGGGCAAATATTGTGTCCCGTTTTTTTTATATTTTTACCCGTTTCCCCGGTCATATTCCAGAGCGGGTCCCGGGACAGGGCGAAACCCTGGTGAGGGGTGGACTTTATTAAGGGGACTTAAGAAATAGAGGGGTGAATACTAAGCGTAGTATTGTTGTATGTTGTCCGCATGCCAGGTGTTTAGGACCATTGTCCCATCCTGTCGCCGTAAGCGATAAGTTCCTGGCCTTATCTCTTCTTTTACAATGTAGGGACCCTCGAAGTTGGAGGATAACTTATTTCTTGGTCTGTTCCTTTCTGTTATGCTAGCTTTTCGTGTGAAGAGGGTTCCCGGTAGAAATACTTTTTTGCCTACTTGACGACTGTGGTATCTTGATATGCTGGCCTTGTACGATTCATTCTGCAGGTTTGCCTCGTCACGAGTTTCCTCACTCAACTCTAGCTCTGTTGCTAAGTTTTGGTCATTGGTATGTTCGTCGTACTTCAAGACTCTGTATGTTGGTATACTCATCTCGATTGGTACGACGGCTTCCACTCCGTAGGTCATGGCAAAAGGGGTAATGCCCGTGAGGTTTTTACTTGTTGTGCGATATACCCACAGGATTCCGCACATGTCTTCCCAGGCCCCTTTTGCCGATTCGATTTTTTTTTCAATCCCTGTACGATGGTCTTATTAATTGGTTACTTCCACTTGTCCGTTTGCCTGAGGTCGGTAAACGGACGCAAAGTGAAGTTTTATGCCCAGGTCCTCGTACATTCTTAAAAAAATTCCCCCAGTGAATTGCGTACTATTGTCCATGACAATGTGTTGGTAAATTCCAAATCGACAGACTATGGGGTGGTATATGAATTTGACTGTTGCATTTTGAGTGATTTTCGCTACAACTTGGGCCTCGACCCACTTTGTAAAGTAATCTACTACTACAAAGATGAATCGGGCATGAGATGTTGAAGGTGGGAATGGTCATACTATATTCAGTCCTCACCTTGCGAACGGGATCGACCTCAAGATAAGAATCATGTCCGCGGATGGTTTCTGCTGCATTGGACTGTGCAGCTGACATGCTCGGCACTTGCAGACGTAAGTGCGAGCTTCCAACCTTAGAGTGGGTCAATCATACCCTAGCCTTATGATTTTGAAGGCTAGTGCCCCTCCTCCCTCATAGAGTCCGCACGAGCCTTCGTGTACTTCCTGGATAACTTTATCCGTGTCTAGTTTGGCCAAACAGCGCAGCAGCGGGCTGTCGAAGGACTTTTTGTAAAGTACACCTCCGACGTTGCAATACTTGGCTGCTTTGTATTTCAACTTTTTGGGCTCCTCTTTATTCTCAGGAAGTACTCCATTCTGAATGAATGTCAATATTGGTCGTCTCCAATCCTCTTGGGGATCGGAAGTGACATTCAATACTTGGCACGTGTGCTGGAGTATAGAGTCCACCATTGTCTCCACATATTTAGTTATTTGTGGTTCTTTGTAGGCAAATTCAACAGTGGTTTACCGAGTTACGAGCTGGGAGTCAGTGTGAAGCGTGACATTCTCAGCGCCGAGAGTTCTTAACAGCTTCAGGCCGTATATAGCTGCTTCGTATTCCGCGACATTGTTAGATGTCGGGAAGTGAAGCCGTACCGAGACTGGTCAATAGCAAAGCTATTTTGGAGAAAATTTGAATAAATTTTCGATAATATCCCACGAACTCCAAAAAACTCCTGACCTCCGTCACATTCTTGGGTAGCTTCCATTCAGCCACTGCTTTCACCTTTGGTGGATCCACCGTGATCCCTTCTTTGCTAATCACATGACCCAAGAAGGTAACGGTGTTCAACCAAAATTTATATTTTGAAAACTTCGCGAACAATTGATGCTCCTTAAGCGTTTCAAGTACCAATCTTAGATGTTCCCGATGGTTTGCCTCATTCTTTGAGTACACCAAAATATCATCCACGAATACAATCACAAACTTATCTAAGAACTGACTAAAGACTGAATTCATCATGTTCATAAATGTTGTTGGAGCATTAGTGAGTCCGAAAGGCATCACCACGAATTCATAGTGTCCATAACGACTTCGAAATGCGGTCTTGGATATGTTTGTTTCTCGAACTCTCAGTTGATGGTATCCCGACCTCAAGTCAATCTTTGAGAACACGACTGCTCCTTGCAGTTGGTCTAATAACTCATCTATCCTGGGTAGTGGGTGCTTGTTTTTAATAGTTTTCTGATTCAAGATCTTGTATTTAATGCACAATCTCAAAGAACCATCCTTCTTTTTGACAAATAGTACGGGTGCTCCCCATGGTGACACACTAGGTATGATAAACGCCCTTTCCAATAACTCCTCCAACTGCTCTTTCAACACTGTCAACTCCGTAGGAGCCATACGACACGGCGCCTTGGATAATGGGTATGTTCCTGGTAGCAGAACGATTCCGAACTTTGTTTTTCGGATCGGAGGTAAGCCAAATTCCTTCGGAAATACCTCCACAAAATCTCAAACTATTTCAATCTTCTCTATGTCTTGGGAGCCATTATCAACTGTGAGAGCGTAACAACACACCCACCAATCGCCTTCTTTCATACCACTCGATTCTGTCAGTATTGCTGCTATCCTATTGCTGGGTGCTATGTCCCTCACCCCTCTAATTTCAATCTTTTGCTGACCAGGTCCGATGAGAGTCACCCGTCTTTCTTTACATGTTACCGTCGTATAGTATTTTTTCATTCAATCCATTCCCAATATTACGTCGAACTCCTTCATTTGTAATGATATCATGTCTGCTTGCAGTTGTTGTTCCGTCATCACTACCTTGGTCATCGGAAAATAATTTTTCTGTATCGCGTACCCGCCCATTGGTGCACGTACTTTCAATGGCACTTGTAGTTTGGTCGGTTGTCGTTCCAATCGCTTGGCTAGATCCTCGGCTATGAATGAATAGGTTGAGCCGGTGTTGAACAGCACTCGGCCCACATGTCGATCAATCACTACTTGCACTACAAAAATCCAGCGCTGTTCTGGCGGCAAATTCCGACGGTCAGGCTGCCGGTATAATGGTTCCTGGCGGCCAAGCCGACAATATTCCCGACTATCTGATCCTCCTTTGCCCGCCGAGCTTAACACCTTCCACACCACGATACTGGAGCTCCTCTACAGATCCCCGCCACAATGCCATTCCAGCTTCTTCTTTCTCTAGCCTCAGATCCGTTTCCTTTCTTCTCCTTTTCCTCCTTTCTCCCGTTGCCCTAGTTCCTCTTGATTTATTTACTTATCCTCCTTTCCTATTTTACGCTTAACCGGGTCACCCATTAACCGGTTAACTAATAACCGATTATTACATAATTGATGACGGAAATACAATAAAATTCAAGAGGATCGCAATAGGAATCAATATGATGCGAGTTTGAGGAAGATGTTGGGTAAGCATGTAAATGGAATACCAAAATCTGTATTCATATCAGTTTTGGAATTCGAATATTTTCGAATTCCGAATCCGGATACCAAAAATGATATCCAGAAATTATCTGGACTGATTCAAATAAAATCCGAATTCGGTTATAATTCCGGATTCGGATATCCAGATATCCAAATAAATAAAATTTACTTCTGGATATCCGGATTATCCGGATTTTAAGGTGATTAAATGACTATTAATTAACTTTATTAAGGGTGATTTTATATTTTTATAATTTTATTTTAAAATATTTATAAAAAGTTATCTGGATTAGGATTTTTCGGATATCAGGAAAATTATCCAAATTCAGATTCCGTTTTTCCTACCCGGATATTATTCAGATGGATTCTGATATTAGGGTATCCGAGCCTAATCCGGTCGATATACAAGCCTAATTCTTGGGCTACATTGATTGTATTTTCTCAACAATGAATATTAAATATAAATTTTACCAATAAAGTAATTGTATATTCTAATTATTTCATTCCAGAATGACTAATTTATCGTATACGACTTTATTTATGGCTTATGGACACTTCTATAGTTATAAGAGTCAAATAACTTTTTATGGTACTTCAATCCTTGGCATGGGTTGTGGACCAATCAGGTCTAGCAGACTAAGATTTCTGATGAGGAACGAATAACCCTACAAGCGCTCGTGGTAGTGCAAACAGTCGCCTTCTTATACCGGAGGCTCTGAACTCCACGACGCACACTCTATGTCAAGTTTCCAAGGGAGGAAATCACCAAGTTTTTCCACAAATGTCCTTTAGAAAGCGTGTCGAATTGATACCTTAGATGTACTCCAGGGGTACCCTTTAATATGGCCTCGGGATACACCATCTGCAGTAGAGAACACGCCCGAGTCATAATGGAAGCCATTATGGCACCCAGACTGGACGAAAATAACGCTTCGAAATCGACGATTTGGGTTGAAACCAACGAGTTTGAGGGAGAAGTCGCCAATCTGCTAGACTCTTACGATATTCTCCTCTAATCGGCGATTTTCCAGACCCAATCGGCGTTGACTCAGGTTCTACGAAAACTTTTAGTTCCGCTTCCGTGAGAGCCTTCTGGAGGTTCGAAATAAAGTGAACAGAACCGTAGTTTTTGTTAACGGAAAGGACTGGTATATAATTCTGTGTCAGTAGTATTCCCCCCGAAAATAAGGGCCTCTGATAGGGTGTGTACCACTAGTATCCCCACGAACAAGGTTTATAACCTGAAAGGAAAAACTTTTTGGATCCATAGCGATGGATATGATTTTAGCTGTAGCGACAGAATGATTTGTTAGATCCACAACGACGGATCCGTTATAGCCATAGCGATAAAAAGATACCTGTAAAAAAGAAAAATCTGATACCCGTATTAACGTATTCGTTCTAGCCGTAGCGATAGAATGTGATGTCGAAACAAACAATTGTCGAAGAGAAGATGGCTAAATAAAATATTGCAGGAAATAATAGATGTCTCACCGGAGGATAGTCGCGTGAAGACGTCGAGCAATGCTGGGGAAACCGATGTAGGAATGGCGAGAACGATAACACGACCTGAAGGAGAGAAAAACAAGGAGAGAAGTACATGATAAGGAGGCTGCTGTAATTCCAAAATCAAAAGTGCTTTCTACTGCTACTTCCATCCTTATTTAAAGGATCCACGATAGTTGATGGAGAACATGACGCAGATCATGGGGAGGGCAGTTATACAGTGCGTGTGTGGCACTGCCAAATGCAAGTGCCCCACATTCAATCGGTTGTACTACCGCTGCTGCATCAGGCGATACCTCTTCCTGAGCGATCGACCACGATCATGGGTTGTGACTTGGTCCCGACGGCACGAACAATTTTAGATCAGAAACATTGAATGTTGGTGACATATTTAAATATACTGGTAGTACCACCATATATGTTTATCCCTGATATTCTTTTGTATCTTACATGGCCCCAAATTCCTTACTTGTAATTTTGAGTACTTCCCATAGGAAATCGATTTTTTCTCAGATGCACCATTACCATGTCCCCTTCTTTAAAGATCTGTTCTCGGTGAGTTTAGTCTGCATGTTTCTTATACTTTGTGTTTGACTCGGTGATGTGTCTTTTACCAGTTCTTGTACAGGTTCGAGTTTCTTCACAAAATTCCCAACATCGTTTCGCAATAGCGGGGTCTCCATTAGATCGACTACTATTCTTGGTAGTTTCCTGTACACAAACATAAACGGTGCTACTCCCATTGTCCTGTTTTTAGAACAATTGAAGGTGAATTCCGGCTGGGCTAAACAACGGTCCCGGGTTTGTTCTTTATGAGAATTCTTAGCAGTATTACCAGTGTGCGATTAATTACCTCGGTCTTCCCATCCGTCTGGGGGTGGCATGTGGAACTCAATTTTAATGTCGTTCTCAACTTTTTCTACAATTCTCTCCAAAAATGAAATAGGAATTTTGAATCTCTATCAGATGTGATAGACTTTCGTAAACCATGGATGCGTACAATCTCGTTGAAGAAAAGTTCGGCGATTGCACTAGCATCGTTTGTTTTCTTGCATGGAAGAAAATGTGCCATCTTCGAGAACCTGTCGACGACAACAAATATAGAATCATTACCTCGAGCTGTCCTTGGTAGTCCAAGTACGAAATCCATGGAGATGTCACACCAAGGTTCATCCGATACTGGTAGTGGCTGATATCGTCCCATATTTTGAACAACTCCTTTATGAACTTGGCATTTTGAACGACGAAAAGAATGCTGGTGGAAAGACAACGCCTATCAGAGAACGAAGAAGACAAAGTCAGTTTTAATAACTGACTAAAATGGGCCTGTATTAAGAAATATAACTTTTCAATTAATCAATACAGACTATACAGTAGTTACCATGTGTATTTATACAAATTATTATTGGCATATTTTATTCTAGTCCCTAGATATACATTTAATTATAAGTTTTTACAAACTTTACATTCCCCCACAAATTGATAACTCATAACTGAAATACAATGAGTTAACAATTTGAAAAGAACAAAACAGAATTTTTAACCACTCAACTTGAACTATATTCTCCATCTTCCAGATTTTCCCTTGTTAAAACTTGATTAAGTTGAGAAGAGGGGCAAAAAACCCAGGTGGGATTCTTCTTCTTGTTCCTCTTTTCTTAATTTTACTGGGAAAACCCCCTTGCCAACTTAACCAAGCCTGAACAAGGATGATTAACACACTACTTGACTGCAGAAGTGCCCTGTACTTTCTCCAGGTTTAACCAGTGCTCATTTGTTTGAAATTTTCCATGATGTATGTTCACTTTTGATCTGCAACCTGTACATTCATATACAAATCCAATCTTTATATATCCTGCAAGCCAATTTCATTCCTTATGACCTGCTACCTGCACATTTACAATCACACACACAACAAACATACAAGAAACATTTTTTTTTTCCTTTCTCAATTTCCACACTTAACCTTCTTATATGCTAACATTTAGCTGATGTTTGTACCATTTTATTTCACTATCTCTAATTTCTAAGTTCTGACATTTGTACAGACTCTTATCATATTCGAGCAGAAACCAAATTTATATTATTTCAGACTAACAACATAGTGAGAGAGAAACAACATAGTGAGAGAGAGAGAAACAACAAAAAAAACTTTAACCAGAAACGTAATTAACCTGTACTAGAAAAAAAAATCAACAACTAAATACTCCAAACAACAACGAACATAGAAAAGAAGACGAAAAAAAGAAAAAAAAATTAAACATCAAACAAAAACTAGAGTAAAACAAAAATGTGAATGAAGTTTTATACATAGACCTTTCTAGCTTTGGATATCCTACTTGCATTTTATGCCTATCTCTATGTTCTAAAAAAGCTCTAGTTCCTAAAACTTTTGTAAAACCATCTCCAAGTTGCTGAGTAGAAGCAATGTAGTTTATCCTAATTGCTCCCTTTCTTACTAAATCCCTAATGAAATGATGAGAAATATCCAAATGTCTTATTTTGAAGGTAGATGAAGGATTTTTAGTTAGAAATATTGTTGATTTATTATCACACAATATTCCAGGTGATGCGTCGAATTTCACTCCTAGTTCCCTAAACAAATAACACAACCATTTTATCTCAAATACTATACCAGTCAAAGCTCTATATTAAGCTTCACAACTAGATTAGACACTGTTGGTTGCTTTTTAGCTGCCCAAGCTAATAAATTCTCTACAAACCAGATACTAAACCCTGATATAGACCTTCTATCATCAATATCATTAGCCCAATCTGAATCGCAATAAGCAATTAAACTGTTCATTGGTTTGTTATTGGGAGTAAATCTTAATCCAAAATTTGATGATCCTTTTATATATCTTAGGATCCTCTTTGCAAATTGTAAATGTACATCAGTAGGTTTTTGTAAAAACGGACTTAACTGATTAACACAAAATGCTATATCTGGTCTAGTTAATGTAAGATATTGCAATGATCCTATTATGCTTCTATAATTTATTTGGTCCTCTAATGGTTTTCCTAAGTTTTTACTCAGTCTAGGGCTTAGAATCATAGGAGTTTTGCATGGTGAACATTCCAACATATTAAATTTTCTTAGAGTATATATTACATATTTTTCTTGACTTAATATTAAGGATTTTCCTTGTCTAATGCATTCCATAACTAGGGAAAAATGTAGTAGTCCCAAGTCTATACAAGAAAATTCCTTGCAGATCATTTTTATGCATTCAGATATGTTTTCTTCTGAATTCCCAGTAATTATGATATCATCTACACACACTAGTATATAGACCTTTGACTGTCCCTTTGTTTTTACAAATAAAGATGAATCAGTCTGACTACTTGTAATTAATTTCTTATCAGTTAAGAAATTTTGCAATCTAGAGTACCAAGCCCTGGGTGCTTATTTTAAACCATATAAGGCTTTATGGAGAAGACATACATGATTGGGAAATTCTTTATCTTGATACCCTTGGGTTGTTTCATATATAAAGTTTCATTTAAGTAGCCATTTAAAAATGCATTTTTAATATCTAGTTGTCTTAACTGTCAACCATTTATAACTGCAATTGAAATTATTGTTCTTACTTTATTCATCCTAACTACTAGACTATAAGTAGAATTATAATCTACTCCTTCCTCTTGGTTGAAATATTTTGCTACTAACCTAGCTTTGTACCTTTCTATCATCCCATCAGATTTTCTTTTTATTTTAAATACCCATTTACTTCCTACAATATTCATTGTAGCATCTTTTGGAACTAATGTCCAAGTCTTATTTGTTTCTAAGGCTTCTAATTCCTCATTCATTGCTATTCTCCATTTATGATCTTTGATTGCTTCAGTAAATGTTGTGGGTTCTATTTCTTCAATTTGAATAGAGTTATACTCATAATTGTTCAGATAGGTTGGTAACCTTCTTTCCCTAGTTGGATATCTTGGTTTAACCTCTTTATGGCTCTCATTTCTTGAAACAAATGGTTCAGAACTGTAATACCCATGAAAATTCAGTAAGGATTCAGGTGCAATTAACCCGTCATGTAGAATGGTTAATTACAAAAATAAAATTCAGTAAGGGCTTATGTGCAATTAACCCATCAATTAAAATTTTTCTAAGGGATTAACTACAAAAGTGATAACCATTAGGCTAACTTAATTAATGCACCCATTGGTCAATAATTAAGTGGGCTAAAACCAATTAAACCCAACCTTATGTGCTAGTCGACTAGATCCCACATTAAGGTGGTCGACTAGGGTTAGGGTTAGGCAAGAGGAGGCAAGGAAAGAATTGGCTAATTAATGAGCCAATTAAAAGGGGAAATTCTGGAAAAAAAAGGGAAAGAAAAGAAATGACAATTAACATTTAATAAGAAGATTTGGGAGAAAAAAAGATTATGACAAAAATACCTTAACTTAAATTTAAAAATCAAGGATATTAGAGTAATTCTAGATGCCCCAAATGAAATCTATAAAATAGAGGGGAAAGAGGTGGACGAAAATAAAAAGGAAAAGAAAAAGAGGGAGGACACGTTTTGGGGAGCTAGGAGGAGCTAGAGCTCGGAGACAGCTAGGAAAAAGAAAGGTACGGAAATCGTAGTAGCCTTCTTTAATAGTTTCTTTTCTAGAAATGGTGGTAAGTATGTGTAAGAGTAAGTCTAGTTCTCTACATTGTTATGAAAGATTTGATAGTTTTCTATATGCTTATAAATGGTTGTTTGATACGTTTGATACCCTATGTGTTGCTGGATTTTTATGCATACGTTTATATACCGTTTATATACCGTTTATATGGTTTGCACATAGTTTTATATACGTTTTTGCATATTGTTTTATATGTTTTGGTACTACATATCATGATAGATCTTTATTCATGTACTTCTATACCTTTTGGCAAGGCTTATACATGCTTTCTTATATGTTTATCGATGCTTGTTTTGATGTGTTTAATGTTCTAGGTGTTGCTGGATTTTTATGCATACTTTAGATACCATTTTATATGGTTTGCATATAATTTTATATAAGTTTTTGCATAGGATTTTTATGTGTTTTGATGATACTCATGATAATAAATCCTTATGCATGTCTTATGCAAGTTCGACGAGATTTATACATGGTTTCCTACATAATTCTTTCTGTTAAATCCATTTTCTAGAAAAGGAAATTCTTTCTTATTAAACCTAACATTTCTTGAAATAATCATTTTTTCATTTTCTAAATTCATACACAAATAACCCTTATGTCTATTTGAGTATCCTATAAAAACACATTTATTTGCCGTAGGTTCAAATTTAGTCCTTAGTCCTTTAGAAATTAAAGGAAAATATGAACACCCAAAAAATTTTAGAAAATTATATTTAGGTTTTTTTTTGGTTAACATTTCAAATGGGGATATAAAGTTCAAAACTGAACTTGGTAACCTATTGATTAAAAAACATGCAGAGGATATTACCTCTGGTCACATGTGTTTAGGTACCTCAGATTGACTAAAGAAACATCTACTTGTTTCCAATAGGTGCCTATGTTTTCTTTCCACCACCCCATTTTGTTGAGGTGTATACGGGCATGTCAACCTATGACTAATTCTCTTTTTATTTAGTAAGTTTTTAAATTTGTTACTTATGAATTCTCCTCCACCATCAGTGTGTACTGATTTTATTTTATATTCTAATTGATTTTCAATATTAGTTTGAAAAATGAGAAGCTCACGATACCATGTAGAGATCTGGAATGGAATGAATTTATAGCCCAATGCTATAACAGATTTATTGGGTAAATCAGTAGAAGAAGAAGACAGAAGGAAAAGAAGAAGAAGAAGACAGAAGGAAAAGAAGAAGAAGAAGAAGAAGAATGCTGGTGGAAGGAGAACGCCTATCAGAGAACGAAGAAGACAAAGTCAGTTTTAATAACTGACTAAAATAGGCCTGTATTAAGAAATATAACTTTTCAATTAATCAATACAGACTATACATTTAATTATAAGTTTTTACAAACTTTACACGCTCTACATGTTTCACTACTTTTTTTAGACTTGGCTACAAATAACGAACTTCCATTAATTGCAAGGTCTTGTTCCTTGCCAAAATTTCCACTTAATCCTCCTCCATGAACTTTCATATAATAGTTGTAGTCAAAGTGAAGATTATGGAATGCACAGACGGTCATTGTAAAAGAGAAATTCATCCTCAATTAAAAAATGACGTTGTGGTAGCTTATTTTCATGTCCATCCAAATTTTTCCGAAGTCGGGATCTGTTTCGTATATCTTTTTTATTGCTTCTATTATTGTTACCGACGTCTTGATTACTGTTAAAACTTCGGTCCTTCTGCTAAGTGCATCGGCTACCGTATTTTTTTCTCCCGGACGATGTTGTACCGAGAAATTAAATCTCTGCAAAAACGCAAACCAACGAGTATGCATTCTATTAGAGTTTACCGGTCGATTGATTTGTCGTAGTGTGAGGTGATTGGAGTGAACTACAAATTCCCGTTGTATTAGGTAGTGTTCCCATACTTGGCGGATACGTACTAGTGTGTATAATTCCTGTTCGTAGATAGTCCAACTACGACGACATTCCGCCAACTTTTCCATAAAAAATGCCACTGGATGGCCTGCTTGAAGAAGGACAGCTCCGATGCCGATAATGCTAGCATCGCATTCTAGTTCAAACACTTTATCAAAATCGGATAACGTTAATACCAGGGCAGAGCAGATGGTAACTTTAAGCTTTGAGAAGCTTCCAACGTCCACTTGAATGTTGATGATTTGGAGCCTTTCAAACAATCAGAGATAGGTGCCGAGATTGCTCCGAAGTTCCGTATAAATTTTCTATAGAATAAAACTAAACCAAGGAAGCTCTGTACTGCCGTTACTGTTGTTGGAATAGGCCATTCCATCAGTGCGGTGATTTTGCTCGGGTCCATTTTAACTTGACCATTACCTATAACGAAACGCAAAAATGTTACCTCTGGTGAAATAAACCCACACTTTTTCATATTCAGCTTCAACTCATTTTTGATACCTCTAAGGTCCTTCCACTGAGTCGTAATATCCTTGCTGTAGATTAACACATCGTCAAAATAAACTACGAGGCACGAACCTATGAATTTATGTAAAACTTGCGTCATTAACCGTATGAAAGTGCTAAGTGCATTCGATAACCCCAATGGCATTACACGCCATTCATATAAAACTTGCAGAGTTTTGAAGGCAGTTTTCCATTCGTCACCTTCATGGACGCGAATTTGATGATAGCTGCTTTTGAGGTCAACTTTGGAAAAAACTGTTTCTCCTGTCAATTCATCTAGCATGACATCAATACGGGGTATCGGACAATGGTACTTGATTATGATTCGGTTAATAGCCCGACTGTCCACAGACATGCGGTATTCTCCATTTTTTTTCGGGACCAAAATGGCCGGCACGGCACATGGACTTAAACTGTGTTGGATCAATCCTTGAGCTAGGAGGTTAGAGTTTGTTAACCTATTCGTGTAGGATAGCAGCTTCTCGTGGACTTAGATGGTAATGTGGAAGATTTGGGAGTGTAGAACCTGGTACAAAATCAATATTGTGTTCAACATTACTTTTGGGTGGGAACGGTAGTGGCAAGGTATCATCTGCAGTGGTACGGAATTCAGCTAGAAGTGTGGCAACATCCTCTTCGTGGTTGGTTCGACCCAACTGAATATTCGATCCGATTACTAAGGCCAAGCCCCTCTTTTCATGCTCTAACTCTTGCATGGACGAAGACCGGGTTTGCACTACAAAGTTGTTACGGACGGGTCCCACCCTGATAATAGGATCCAATGGCATGAGTGTAAATTTTTGCTTTCCCTGTCGGATCGTATAATTGTTTCGTTGGCCTTCGTATATGCTGGAATATTTGAACTGACATGGTCGGCCAAGGATTAGTTATGTTGCGTCCATGTCTACTATGTTGCACTCGATGTCGCTATTGAACCTAGCTTCCGCCAATGTTAAAGACCCGATGCATTACTCGGAAACTTTTGCTCCCTCTCCTTCTCAAATCCAGCCTATCTGATAAGGTCGCTCATGCGATATTGCTTTGAGGTTTAAACAGTCCACGGCCTTTTTGAAACTTAGTTGTCGGTGCTGCCATTATCGATGATAATATCCACTATTTTTCCA
>LFYR01000856.1:117903-194704 GCA_001185155.1 Zostera marina | reverse complement strand
AGCAGGTTGGTGGTCATCGCTTTTATCAGATTGAGAGTGTGAACTAGGGCTTTGGTGGCCATTGCTATTATCTGTAGAATCCTCTCTATATTGAGGAAGACAAGTCGAGGCTTCTGAGAGGGAACTTGTATCCTCGTAGGACTTGCTGTACATATTTTCTTCTTTAGTATAGCGAGGATTTTCTGGCTGGGCGGCTCAAGTTCATCCAATTTATCATTGTCCTATTCTTCTATCTCCACGAAGAGTTGGGCCCTCTTGAAAAGTTGAGTGAAGGTCTTTACTTTTTGGACCTTCAGACTCTCAGCTAGTGGGGAATAAAATATTAAACCCTTGATGTACCCAGTGATGGTTGTGTTTGGGATTAACTTATTCACTTTTGTCATGGTCGAAGTGAATTTTATCGTGTAATCCCTGAGGGACATGTCTCCCTGTCACAGCGATAATAGAGTGATAACGCTGTGTTTGATCTGTATCATCCCCACGTGTTGGGTGATGAACTTTAGAGATAGGTCTGCGAAGTTGGTGATCGACCCTGCTGGCAGATTGAAAAACCACCGATACACATTGCCCTTAAGAGTGTCTGGAAAACCCCGACATAAAAACCCATTATCGATGGTTTGCCGTTCCAAGATAATCAAGTAGTAGTTAACATGATCCTCTGGATCTGTCATCCCATCGTACGAGTTTATTTTTGGACACCGCTAAGATCACAGGAAGGGTTTTTTCAGGAGATCCTTATGAAAGGGTACCTTTTTTACCCTAAGAAATTTACCCTGAGCTTGTCTGTGAATTTACAAAGTACTTCCTAGGTTACCCTTTCACTGAGAGTGGTATCTTGATCCACAAGAGTCCTGGAACTGGAAGGCACATCTGAATGATGTGTCGCTGATTTGTGATGAGAACTGAGATGCTTGAGTCTCTGTGTTCTTTTAGAATTATCTCCCGTAGGAGAGTGATGTGAATCGGACATGGAGTATTCTGAATTTGTAGTTGATCATGTCCTTAGGAAAAGCCCACAGATCGTATAGTATAATTATAATAACAACTGTTATCCCCCCTTTAGACACTTCACCCCTAGTGGTATTTATACAACTTCCTATCGAATTCTAGGTCCTGCATTCTCGGGTGGATAGGACTCATTGGACCT
This sequence comes from Zostera marina, assembly GCA_001185155.1. Classification (NCBI taxonomy): domain Eukaryota; kingdom Viridiplantae; phylum Streptophyta; class Magnoliopsida; order Alismatales; family Zosteraceae; genus Zostera; species Zostera marina. The sequence goes on along the minus strand of LFYR01000856.1, from coordinate 193,557 downwards.
GACGGTTCTGGAACGCGTCTCTTGTAGAAGTAACCGCCCGGCCCGGAAGATCCGCCTGTTTTACCCGGGCGGGTTAATATCCGTGGGGCCATTTAGATTAGAACCTTCTATTCACTTTATAGGGCCTTGCTTCTGGGCTCTTGTGTGGGCCTGGGCTGATGGACCAGGGGTACCATCAGTACTCCCCCCTTCCTCCTACTCTATAAATAGGGTCTCTTCTTTCATTTAATTCATTTCTCCTCATTCATCATGTCTTCTTTTGATGATCTGCTGAGCTGGGATGCGAGTTGGTGCGTCAGCGCGCTGTCTGGCCCGTTGATCTCCTTCAACGCGTTTGTGATGCTCAGGAACTTGCTGCAGGTAATCCTCACTTGTCTCATCTGATTTCGGAGATCCAGCAACGTGTTTGTGCTCTCTGGCGAGTTTCCAATGGAACCGGCATTATCATTCCGGCAACGGCAACTGCCCCAGGTAACCGACTCTCTGCAACTGGTGTTCCACCCGGGCTTCCTGTCCCTGCTGCTGTCCTCGGTGTGATTCTCACAACTGCCCCCCCCAATGGGGTCCCTGCAACTGCTACTACTGAGCTGTCTTCTACTGGGCGTTCTACCGTACCTGCTGCTAGTCGCCGTCGGGGACGCGGACAACGTGTCGGACGTTCTGGTCTTCCCTCGAGCGACCTACGCCATTTTCTTTCCCGTGGGCCACCCTGACGGGCATCATTGATGTTCTCTTCACGGGGGCCTGCTTGTATCTTTTTTTTTGAATGCATTTGAATGTTTTCTTGTTCCCCTGCAGCTCTCCTTGCGCCTCCTACAAACTTGCTTGTGTTTATCTTGTCCTTACGTACTGACACCAAATCATTTATTTTCAAACCTTGTTTGCAATACGGTCTCAGTGATGTAATTTACTTTATAAAAAAAAAAACAGTTTCTTTTTCCTCCAAGAAGTTTTTTATTTTTATTGCCGAACGTAACTGCTTGTTGATTAGGGGTCTGGAAACTCCTTTCAAACTTCGACCGCGCTGTTATTTCCCTCGGGTCCTATGGCCACTTGGTTCCCATCGTCTATTCCCCGTACGGGCCATTTGAGCAGGTATACCCTCTACCATTTTTCCCTAGGATCTCGTGACGCCTACTTCCAATAGAACTATAGTTTTTTTATTTTATTTTATGGTTACCTCCCTTCAGGTGCCTGCCTTATGGTTCTTTTGCTCTACCTCCCTTAAGTACCTGGGCTGAACATGACTCATGGGCTGAAATGTACTTATCCTTCCATATGGTCCATCCGTCCCTATGGTATGGAATTTTACCTTTCAAGAATAAATTTTTAATTTCCCGCCAACATTCTTCTATAAATTCGACTTTCACTCTCATCTTCACTTACCTCCACTCATTTACTTACCAGGGCTAGGGTTTCTCTCTCGCTGATCGCCGCGTCTTCTCCTATGGCCAATCTTAATTCCTTCGTAGACGATATGCCATTTAACGATAATTTTTTAACTCCTTCTGAAGATCCCCCTTCTGTTCTTAGTAGGCGGCAGGCCCGTCGTCATTTTCAAGGGATCGCCCCTGATGTAGCGATAGCTCATCTTGAAATCCCAGATGACGCTCCTGCTTCTTCGTCTCCCGATGGTTATACCACCCTCTACTCGGGCTTCGAGGACCTAGGGCTTCGGCTCCCCGCCTCTCCTTTTCTTTTGTCTTTTCTTTCATACACTGGTGTCGCTATTTCCCAACTCTCTCCTTCTAGCCTTGACCGTGTCGTTTCATTCGAGCGCTTGTGTCACGAACTACACCTTGAGCCCTACGAACGTGTTTTTCGCCTGTTTTTCTCTATCTCCCGACCTAATGCCGCACGACTTCTGGTCTCCTCTCGAATAAGGTGCAAGCTTCTCGATTCCTACCCCGACCGTTCACATAGGTGGAAAAATCGTTACTTCTTTGTAAGGACCAACTCAGTGGGATTGCCGGGGATTCCTTCCAGATGGGTAAACACCTCCTCTTTTAACGCTAGGACCCTTTCCGTAGGGGAGCTTTCTCCAGAGGAACACGACGTGCACTCCTGCCTTCTAACTGTCCGTGCAAGTCCCATTGACTATTCTAGTTTAATGACTGGGGCTTGGAAATCTATTCATCCGCATCTCGTCTCCTCTGGTAACTCATACTCCATTTTGTTGATTTTTTTTCTTTTTCAGGCGAATCTGATAAAGGAGGTTTGTCGGGCTTATTTGCAGGAACGGATCGCAGAAGAGCAGCAAAAGGGCTCGTACGGAGCTTGCTCCCAACGTTGGTGAATCTTCGCCCGGCCTTTCCGACGATGTTACCAAGTATATCAACTTTTCTGATGTCGACATGATTAACAGCGGCCTCAATCCCGGAGACCGTTTGATTATGGCCGAACATATGCAAGCCCCGTAGATTGCTGGGATTTACGAACAGGCACTTGGCCGACTGGATCTCTTGATCGAGAAGTAGGCAGACTGGATAACCCTGGAAAAAACCAACACTGATGATATCGACGATGCGTGCTACATTCGTGCTCTTCAAACTGTGGCAATGGAACGCTACCGTCAGAACAGGGGTGCCCGACGGACGCGTGAACTCAACGATGCCCTGGATGAAGTTACCCGCCTGACCAACGTACTTACCTTGAAGGAAGCTGAGATTGAATCCCTTAGGAAGGAGAGAGACGATGGAGCCGCCCGGATTATATTAATAGAAGAAGATATTGATAGTGCCAAGGTTAAATTCACCGAACGTGCCAAGTCTGTAACCGAACGAAACAAGCGTGCTTGTTTTTAGAATTTTATTGAAGGCATGGTTCATGAGCGGGACATGGTGAACCTTCGGAACCCCGAATATGATTCTGTCGTTGTACCTATCAATCTACAAATGTGGGAGCAATGGCAAGCGCACGGGATTCCTGCGGAACATCCTCCTTGGCCAAAGACTCTCCAAGACCTTACGGGCAATGAGGACAAATAGTTTCTCATATAATATATATATATATATATATATATATTTATTTAAACGTACCTTACATTCCGGATTCTGTACTTTTGTCACGTACTTTTATTTTTATCCTTGTTTTGTTTTTTCTTTCATCCTTCCTTGTCTTTCTTGCCCCTCGGCCCGTCCTTTGATGGACTAACATTTCCTTGTGCCTTTTTTTGATGCGATGTGAATTATTCTTGGACGTCACAGTTGCCCTAAGGCACTTTTGGCGGGCGGTCATGCTCTTTGATTTTCCGATGATACTTCCTTACAGCCTTTTGGTGGTGGCCTTTGTTGCCTTGAGGCTTCTTTATTTTGACGGGTGGCCTCATTTGGTCCTTTGACTTTATTGCCCTTAGGCTTTTTTATTTTGGCGGGTGGCATCATTTGGTCCTTTGACCTTATTGCCCTAAGGCTTTTTCATTTTGGCGGATGGCCTCATGGTCTTTTGATCTTATTGTCCTAAGGCTTTTTCATTTTGGCAGGTGGCCTCACGGTCTTTTGATCTTATTGCCCTAAGGCTTTTTCAGTTTGGCGGATGGCCTTGCTTTAATAAAACGATTTATTTAAATAAAATTGCCCTAAGGTTTTTTGTTCGTTATATACAACTGTTTATTGAAAATACCTTGATAAATTGTCCGAGTGCCAAGTTCTTTTTATTTCCTGACCATCCTCGAATGCTAACTTGTAAATTCCCAGACGAACCTCCTCAATTACTACGTAGGGCCCTTCCCACTTTTGTGATAGCTTCCCTTTAGTTTGGTCCAGCCCTGTGACTCTTCCATTCCTCAGTACTAAGTCCCCTAGGCTTATCTTTTTTTTATTTACCCTTTGGTTGTGGTAACATGTTGTTCGCCTTTTATATGTCAGGTCTCTCATCGCTGCGACTTCTATTAATTCTTCACATCTTTCCTTGGCTAGCAAGATGGCTAAATTGTTATCTTTTGGGTTGAAATTTGCAACTCTCGCTGTTGTCCATACTACTTCCGTCGGGGTGACCGCATCTATTCCAAAGGCTAGAGTGAATGGTGGATGCCCTGTTGGCGTACGTACGGTTATTCTGTATGCCCACATTGTTTCTGGTATTAAATCTGCCCATGTACCCGGGTTGTCCTCTACTTTTCTTTTAAGTATAGATGTTATTGTCCGATTTGTAACTTCAACCTGTCCGTTCGCTTGCGGATGATACACCGGAGCAAAACTTATTTTTATACCACTATCCTCACAGAATTTTTTTACCTTTTTCCCCGTGAACTGCGTTCCATTATCTGTAATTATTTGTAATGGGACACCAAACCTACAAATGATATTTTTAAAGATAAACTAGATGACGTTTTGTTCTGATATTGTACTTGTCGGTTCTGCTTCGGCCCATTTGGTGAAATAGTCGACCGCAACAAATAAAAACTTCCGACCCCTTGATGCCACTGGAAAATGCCTTACAATATCTAATCCCCACCAGGCAAATGGCACTGGTGTCGTGAATGGGCTCATTATGCTGGATTGTCTTCTTTGGATATTCGCGTGTCTTTGGCACTCGTTGCAACTTCTTACTAGTTCCTCAGAATCATTGTTCATTTGTGGCCAATAGTATCACTGCCTTGTTACTTGCTTTCCCAACATCTTGGCCCCTTGGTGTGGACCACATGCTCCTCTGTGTGAGCTTGTTAGTATATCTTTCCCTTCCTCGCGTGTTACGCAAATCCGTAAGGAAATGTTGTCCTCCACCGCCCTACGGAAAAGATCGTCCCCTACTACCGTGAACCAGGCTGCCTTGTTTTTTAGTTTTCTTTCTTCCATCGGGTCCACTGAAATCATTCCTTTTGTAATGTAATTCTTTATCGGTGTTCTCCAATCTTCCTCCTCTATTAATGTTAAAATTTTATTTCTCACAATGCTTACTATTGATGGTGTCTCTTGCTGTTCTACTCAGATCCAACGTCCCTTTGGATTGCTTGGAGATGCCCCCAATCTCGCCAGAACATCTGCTTCTTTATTGTCTGTTCGGCTTGCGTGATGAAGTTCCCATTCTGTGTAATATTGCATAACATTGAGCGTTGTCTCTGTGTATAGACTCATTCCTTCCTCTTTGGATATAAATTCACCATTAACTTGGTTTACCACCAAGCGCGAATCCGTATGGAACTTTGTCCGTCTGGCTCCTAACACCTTCCCAAGCCGTGTGCCCGCTAACAGTGCTTTATACTCTGCCTTGTTGTTTGTTGTTCTGAATCCAAAATTTATCGCGTGCTCTACCTTTTCTTTTGTTGGGGTTTGGATCACTATACCTGCTCCACAACCAGAACTACTTGCTGACCCATCAACATGAATGATCCACCATTCTTCAGATTTTTCTATGCTTGGTGTAAACTCTACCAAGAAGTCAGCAACCGCTTGTCCTTTGATTACTTTTAATGGTACTATATTTATATAAAATTCACTCAATTCCACAGCTCATTTCGTTAACCTTCTCGATACGTCCGGTTTATGCAATCATTGTAACAATGGGAATTCCGTCAGGACAGTTATCGGGTGTGCCTAAAAGTAAGGTTTTAACCTCCTTGCTGCTGTTACCACTACTAATCCCAACTTTTCAATCTGCGGGCCAGGAACTGACTCAACGCGTTTATTTTTCCATTGAGCTTCTGAACTTCTTTTATTGTTCTTGGTGGGGTCATTGACATTATAGCCTCGATTTTCTCCGTACGGGCCTTTATCCCGTTTAGGAGTTATTTTGAAACCCAAGAAATGCCCCTCCGTGACTCCAAAGGAGCACTTTTTTGCCTTCAGCCGTAAGCCCGCCTTCCTGATACTGTCGAAAGTTTCCTTTAGATCCGCTAGGTGCTCTACGGCCGTCTTGGAACAAACTAAGATGTCATCTACATATACCTCAAGATTCCTTCCGATTTGATGTTTGAAAATTTGGTCCATAGCCCTTTTGAATGTTGCTCCTGCATTACGCAATCCAAAAGGCATTACTTTGAAACAGAAGGTACCTGATTCTGATATAAAAGATGTTTTTTCCTCATCTTCTCTAGCCAAAGGAATCTGATTGTAGCCTGAGTGCGCGTCCATAAAACTGTGCAATTCACAACTCGACGCTTGATCAACTAAGTGATCTACCGATGGGAGAGGATATGAATCCTTGGGGCAAGCTTTATTCATATTAGTGAAGTCTAAACACATTCTCCACCCCCCCATCCGTTTTCTTTATCATTATTACGTTCGACAGCCATTCCGGGTATTTCACTGGCCGAATGAAAATTGCCTCAAGGAGTTTTCGTACCTTTTCAGCCGCTGCCTCTTTCCTGTCCCCTCGCAATGGCCTCATCTTCTGTCTCACTGGATGTACATGTTTCCCTACTGCTAATCTATGTTCCGCAAGGCTCCGTACAATCCCTTTAGGTTCCGCTACATCTTTAGCAAATAAGTCATCGTTCTCTTTGAATAGTTTTACAATGCCATTTTTTATTTCTCGGGGGAGGCCGGCCCCTATCTGTACAATGCCGCCTCTTAATTCTACTGACACTGTAGCCGAAGCAGGCTTGGATTTTGGGCGTTCCTCCCTTATTGTATGTGGGGTCCCATCTTTCTCACCTGCTGCAGCCATTACCTGCCCCGTCGAATTTATATAGCATTCTCTTGCTTTTTTCTGTGATCCTTTAACTGTGCATATTCCTGCTTCTGACGGGAATTTCAAACACTGGTGTAGAGATGATGTTACTGCTCCGAATGCGTGTAAAGCTATCCTGCCCAATATTGCGTTGTACCGAGATGAAAATGGTACTACTGAAAACCTTGCTGTCACTGTTGTCTCCTGTGCAAATATTCCCAACGTCACCGGGATATCTATTGTTCCCAGTACCTGGACTTCTCCTTGGCCAAAACCTGTCACCGGTGTGTCACACGGAACCAAATCAGCCCTGCAAAACCCAAGTTGATCAAATGCATTCCAATACAACACATCCACTGAAGCCCCTGTATCCACCAATACTCGGTTCAATCTAATTTTTTGTTTATCCTCCCTTTGTACAATGGGTGTTATGACTAACGGGTCATGATGTGGGATTGTGATTCCCGCCAGGTCTTCACTTGAGAAACGAATGTCCGCTAATGTTTTGATTTTTTTAATTCCATCCGTCCGGCTAAGATCTTGTGCATACCTTTTACCTTCAAATCCTGCTCCTCCTCTGGCCACTTCACCACCCGATATTGCCAATATCTCACCTATGTTTCTTCCTTCCCGATTGTCCCTAGGGCCTTGATGACCTGTGGGGATCGGTGCCATGCGCCGCGGTGGAGGAGAAGGTATCCTTTGCCATGTGGGCAGTGGGCCTTATGCTTCCTGCATTTTTCAAGTTCCATTGCCAAAATTCAACATTCGGCCGTAGTATGCCCTATATCCTCATGATACTCACAATACCGATGTGGGTTTCGATGAACCGCCGTTTCCGTACGCATTGGACGAGGTTCTGGAAGTACTCGTTTATCCCTTAGCGCTAAAAATACCTGTCGCTGGTTTGGAAATGGGGTAACTCTTGGCGGACCGTAGTTAGTAGTGCCTTCCATCGGAAAAGTGCCCCCTCTTGCTGTGCCTTCCGGTGCCTCTCTATTTTGTGGTCGGGCCTCCGGCCTTGGCTGCTTTTGCCGTATGTTCTGGTCGTATTGGCCTTTCGGCCTTTGACGTATCTGTCTGTATTTTGCCTCATGGTAGTCCTCCACATTTGACTCCTTATACGATCTCTCCATAGCTTCTGCAAATGTTGATGAAAGGTCTCATACTAAATCCCTTGAGAATCTAGTTGGCCTCAGTTCATTAACTAGTGCCATCAGGACTCCTTCTTCTGAACAAACGACTTTTTGGACCGTAACCGCAAATCGGTCCATCTATTCCCGCGTTGACTCTCGATCTCCTTATACAACTGTTAATAGAGTTGTATTCAACCCCTTGCGCCTTATTTTATGCCCGAAGGCAATTTTGAACGCTTTCTACAAGTCTTTGAATGAATTAATGCTTCCCTCAGGGAGGTTTCTGTACCACCCCACAACCTCTCCTTTTAGTGTTCTTTTAATCATACGACACCAAATGTCTTTTCGCCTTGTAGTGTCTTCCATTTCTGTGTTGAATGAGTGAATATAATCCTCTGGATCCGTCGTACCATCATACATTGTCATTTTTGGAGCCCTCCATCCCATCGGGTATTCTTCTACTAGGAGATATCGCGCTAGAGCCTCTTCACTGCCTGTCAACACGGGTTGGTCCAAATAACCAATTGGCGGCCGTACGGGTACCACTACATTTTCTTGCCCACTCCTGTTTGTTAATGACATAATACGCTCCTGAAGTTGTCTTTGATTGTTTTGTAAGTCTGAGATAATTGCCAGGAGTCGATCTTCCCTTGATCCTCGTGACACAGGAAATGCTCTCCCATATCCCCTTAGTTGTTCCTATGCTGCTCTAGTGATCTTGATCGGCTTTGCTCCGACCAACTTATAGAAATATCATCCCTTGGCATTGATCTTACAACTAGCCAAGGATCTTCCTATGTTTGCGGTTGAGGATGATAAGGCGCTTCTTCAATATTCTCTTCTAAATGCACAGGTTCATCTACAACTTGATTTTCCACGGGAATTGACGATTGTTGATTTTCGCATGCTTCCGCCGCCGTGATTCCTAGGTTCTCTTCCATCTGAATTACTCGTTCAGGCTGCTCTAAATCCATTTCACGTCAGGTTTACCACTGATCGTGTCCTTAGGGAAAGCCCATAGATCGTATAGTATAATTGTAATAACAACTGTTATCCCCCCTTTAGACACTTCACCCCTGGGGGTATTTATACAACTTCCTATCGGATTCTAGGTCCTGTGTTCTCGGGTGGATAGGACTCATTGGACCCGACGGTTCTGGAACGTGTCTCTTGGAGAAGTAACCGCCCGGCCCGGATGATCCGCCTGTTTTACCCGGTCGGGTTAATATCCGCGGGGCCATTTAGATTAGCACCTTCTATTCACTTTATAGGGCCTTGCTTCTGGGCTCTTGTGTGGGCCTGGGCTGATGGACCAGGGGTACCATCAGTAGTATTCTTTTTCTTTTTATCCTTCAGATCCCTTTGCTCCTTGGCTATCCTTGATTCACATCGACGATGTGAACTTAACTTATTCTTTCCCAAAGATGAGAATGGTGTGACATAGACTCGCTTGTCACATCTCGTGTGGTGATCCGATTCCTTAAAGCCTTCAAATTATATTTTTCTTTCCCCAACTCCAGCATAAGAGTTTACAATTGCATAAGCTCATGAGTTGTGTAGTCACTCCTCTATTTGACGGGAATGATGAGGGCACATCAGCATCTTGTGCTGACAGTGGTGCATCCGAGGCTGGTATTGTACTAGAACCAACCCTCTTATAAGTAGTTATTGCCTTAGTAGATGTAGCAGTAGTCTTCTAAGTCTTAGTAACGGGAGCCATAAATGTGATGGATGTTTCTATTCGTCCTAAGTGACGTATAGCTAATAAATGGAAGTTCTTCCGAAGCGTCAGAAGCGATGGGTGGGTGCTTTCCCCCCACATATATATATATAAATTAATTAAACATACAATGGGTGTCATAGATTCTGCTTCAGTCCAAGATTTTCCCTCTTAGTTTTGAATAAAATCGGTGACTTCTCGCTGCAGAAAGATTAAAATTGAATTAATATTAAAAAAATGATAATTTATTAAAAATAAATAAATAACTTACTAATTTTTCATTTCTACGATATGTCATTGATAATTACTCAGACCAGGCTTCGAGCTCATCTCTTCCTTGTTTTCTCTGTATTTACATGATTAATTAGTATTTGAAAATTTTCAATATAAAATATTAATAATTACAAATTCATGACATCGTTGCGCTAATCCTATTAAACCAGAGTGATGTGTCATTTGATTCGCTCGGTTTGTGAAATTTATCTCGAAAATTTTATAAAAATTTAAAAAAATAAGAAGGAATAACTTAAAGATTTTTTAATTTTAAATAAATATATTTACCTTTCCTCTCTCCAATCTTGTTTGTCTTAATTTATTCAGAAATTTAGGTTTGCTGACATAAGACAAAAGAATTTGAAGAATTTATTCTTCAGTCATATTTGGATCTCTGTTATATTGTTTAAGCAAAGAATTATGGTTTATCCTTCAAATCTTGTTCAACTTAGTATTGATATATGTTTGTGCCGTTTTGCTTTGACACAAATCATGCTCATCCCACATATTCAAAATTTATTAGTTTTAAAAAATTAATAAATATTTAAACACACACACGCATATATTTATATACTCATAGTTAATATTTTCAACGCGCCCTTAAAATTATGTGGATTTTGATGACGTCACTCAACGTCGTATGGAAATAGTGAATGATCTTTTTCTAAGCGCCCCATCTGTGTAGTCAATTTCTTTACTATTTCGTCTGTCACTTGGTTTCTATCATCGAACATAACCTTCTATTGTGAATCTGGTTCTAGATGGTTACGGGGATGGTCTTTCGTGCACCACGACCCTTCTTCTTCCGAGGCATATTAGATGATGATGGCACATCTAATTGTAAAACATTATTATTTAACTTAATTTTTATTTTATAAGTAATATTTAAATTATAAAAATATACTAACCACCACAATCGGAGTCGTCTAATGAACGACGTGATGTAACCATTTCTAATGTCAGAAACGGTGTGATAACATCAACGAAAATAAAGAACGTAAATATAATCTGAAATATTACAATTTCAAAATAAAATAAGTTAATTCAAATATATACCCAAACACCCGTATGTGGGATATTAGTCTGACACAACTAGGGGTGAGATTCTCCATCCCCGTACCCGATACTTGGTCCGTACCCGGATGGGCGGGTACGGGGACGGGGACGGGGATGATTTTCCTACCCGAAGCAGAAAAATACCCGTCCCTGTCCCCGACCGAAATCCCTGGTCATTTCCGGGTACGGGAATAGGGATCGAAATCCCCGCCCCGGATAATCCCCGTATCCGGAGAAAATTGTATATAAACCCTATAAAATTTTTTATATTGTATAATTTATATAAATAACCTTATACAATATATTAAATAGATAAATTTATATTTAAAATTGTAAAATTAAATCCATATCCTAAATTCCTAATTAAAAACTTAAAAGTTAAACCTAATCAAATTATTCTCGTTCTTATTCTTTTGTAACCTTATTCCACCTCCGAGTGTCAACATCTTGTGATTCTTGTTCCACCATTGTCCTAAGGTAAGCTGTCGCATGTCTGAAATATTTTAAATGAAATAACTAAGGTATTACTGAATTACTGTATTAGCCGCTTGTTCCACCGCTTGCTCCACCGCTTGTTTAAATGAAATAACTAAGATAAGACAAAAGACATTCTTGTTCCACCACTTGTTCCTTCATATTAATTTCTACACATTTACAAAAAACAAAAGATATTTACTAAAGACATTCTTGTTACTTCATTCTTAATTTCTTATGATCTTTTTTATTAAATATTAATTTATATTTCGATAATTTTTGTTCACTAATAAATTACTATCTATTTACATTTGAATTATTGAATTTTTAATTATTTAGACTATTTACATTTAAATCAATATTTTAATCACATTAGTAAATAGTAAGTAGTACATACTAAAATAGTAAAATTAGTATTTTTAGTAAATTACTGTTTAAAATAATAATAATAAAAATAAAATAATAATAATATTTTGACCGGGATCCCGTCCCCGTCCCCGGTTAAATGACCGGTCGGGTATGGGTACGGGGACGGTGACAATTTTTGGGACCGGGGAAGGCAATCCCCGCCCCGTCCCCACTCACCCCTATATACAACAACCAAATATTTTTCCTATTGTAATTTATATTTTTTTATTATCATACACAATAGATCTTCGAAGTCGTCATGGAATGATTTGTATTCGATTTTGAATGAATGTGTGTTTTCACAATCATTCAACACTCTTGCTTCGTATCCTAACACTAAAATTTGACCATTTTCCATTTATTGAGGATTGTCGACCATATTTTAGAACAGTCGTGAAAATGATATTCGTTGACTCCGCAAGGAAAACAAACAAATACACGACAATAATAATCTATATTTTTGTGAAAACTATGTTGAATCCGGTTTAGTCGTTTCACTCGTTCATATTGTTCGATGATTGCTAGTAGTTGATTTATTTTTTACTAAAAAATAAAAATTATTTACAATCGTTATAATTATAGAAATATAATATTCAAAAATTTAATTATAATCATCATTATCAACCTCGAAAATATTTCTATTTGGTATTTTAAGTACGGTACTCTATGAAAGGGTATCATCCTATCATACGAGTCGATCTTTGGAGACTGCCATATTCGTGAAAAAGGCTTCCTCGAGAGGTTCCTAAGAAAGGGTACCTTTTTTCCCTGAGAAATTCATCGAGGCTTCCTATAATGTGTTAATAGGCTAGATTGTGACGAACCTCTTCTAGTATTCGAGCCGCCAATATTTGATCGTATTCTTTATAACGAATCTTGGTGAGCCTCGATTCAGATTGATGATGTGAGTTTAACTTTGTCTTCCCCATTGAGGGGGAATGATATGAGTTAGATTCTCTCCTCACATCTCTCGGAGTCATCCTGCTCTTAGAAGCCTTCAAATTATTTATTTCTTTTCCAAACTCTACCATGAGAGCTTGCATCTGCGTAAACTGCTTCTGCATCATGGAACCACTCTGTTATTTGACCGGAGTGGTGGGGCACCTCGGCCTCTTGCGATAGAAGTGATGCATCAGTAGTTAGTACAATTCTGGGACCAGCCGTCTTGCTAGCAGTCGTGGCCTTAAAGACGGCAGCAACAACAGTGTAACGTACTAATCCAAGATTGGATAGGAGTAGGGCGAATTCTTCCCAAAAGAAGCCGAAGGTTGGAAAAGAATCTCTACGATTGGAGTCAGAAGTTAAGAAAAGAACTCTCCCAAGGGAGCCTGAGGTGCTAAGAAATTGATCTTAACATAGATAATCCTCTTATTTATAGAATTTTGTAAAAGATTATCAAGTAGTTCAATTAAAAAATTTAACAAATTATTCTAACCACTCAATAGTAAATAAATTCTTTACTTTGGTTGGGCTTAGGCTATTTTTGGCCCTTTGAAGGATCAATGGGCTTGACATGGTCGATGGTGATCAGGTTCTCCTTCGATGAGCGGAAACCGGAGTCTTCAATCGCTAAATCTTCCTTTAATAGTCGAATAAGTTTCGATCTATTATATCCTCACCTGCTTTTTCTTCTAATGATAATATTGGGTTTCTTCTTATTTTAACTATTACATCTCCTCCTCCCTTCGTACTAACCTTGTCCTCACGGTTAGGGTTTGAATAATCTTTATGAGACCATATGTAATAATCACCATATACCAAGTGGAGGTGGAGCACATATTGGGAAAGGAGCTTTAAGGAGGCATGATGGACGATACTGAATCAGTCCACCATCTGGAGAAGACAGGTCCAGGCCAACCAGCGCGAGCTAAACGGTCCACTCGACATGCAAAGTTCAAATATGATTAACACGGGTGAGCAAAGTTAGTTATTAGTTCATTTACTTTACTCTTTTGAATTGTAACTAAGACCCAAAACTAGATTCTCGAGTCGTAATTTAGCCGCTCTGGACGTAAATTAGACTAACCCTATCGCCAGCCACTCTGGGCATAGACTTGGTCGTACGAATCGTAGCTCAGTCTACGGTTAAATTCGCGAAAATAAATTAAACTTCACAACTAATAGAAACTCGCAATATCGATTAAACTAACAAGTTCGAAAAACAACAAAAAATATCGAAAGATAACAAAAGGATGTTGATAAACCTTAAGACTCTAGAATTGTATTGTAGTTTCACTCCGGCTGTAGCGATGGAGTGATTTTTTACCTTCATCGAGGCCATAGCGACAAGATGAGGTTGGATCGTTATAGTCATAGCGACAAAACGATTTCTAATCTATTGAGGCCAAAGCGACAAAATAGACTAGCGATAGTTTGGAAACCCTAACCGTGAGTGATGTGAAATTTTTTTAGGGTTTTATTCGTGTGTTCTCTATATGTTCCTGTGACTTATACCCTTGTAGTTCACCTCTGGCCAAAGCGACAGAGTGATTTGAACCTTCATCGAGGCCATAGCGACAAGATGAAGTTAAATTGTTAAGGCCATAGCGACAAAACAATTTCTGATTTAAGGCCGGAGCGACAAAATAGATTTTCTATTTAGGGTAGAGTCGTAGATATGGGGGAACTTAGAGAAATGTAACTTTTTATTATTTAAAAAAGAGAAAAACATATGTTTGAAAATAAAATCTAACTATTTTATTTTGCTATACACTGAAAGGACCTAAGGAATGGGAGGGTCAATACTAAGCGTAGTATTGTTGCATGTTGTCTGCGTGCTAGGTATTTGGAACCATTGTTCCATTCTGTCGCCGTAAGCGATAAGTTCCTGGCCTTATCTCCTCTTCGACGATGTATGGACCCTCGAAGCTGGATGACAACTTATTCCTTGGTCTATTCCTTTCAGTGATACTAGCCTTCCACGTGACGAGGGTTCCCGACAGAAACACTTTTTTGCGTACTTGGCGATTGTGGTATCGTGATACGCTGGCCTTGCGTCGCCGTATTAATTTTATCTAGGGATTTGTAATATTTTCATTCTTTTTACTTTAAATTCTGAATAAAGATATTTTACCCTTTTTCTCATTTGTTTTACACCTTTACTCTGAAGTACGTCGGTGTAGTTTGTGGTGATCGACTTTTTTGGAATGTCGATTCCTTAAAGTCGATGCTTCCTTTTGGTCGCTGTCATCCTTTTCTGAAGATGTCGAAGTTTATACAGAAAGTTGACCACATCTCTCCTTGGAGATGTCGACGTCGTATAAAAGTCGATCTCATCTTTTCCTGAGAATGTCGATGTCGTGTGATGGTTGACTCTTTCCTTTTCTTAGGATGTTGACGATCATACTGAAAGTCGATCTCATCTCTCCCTGAAGATGTCAATGTCGTATGATGGTCGATCTTACCCTTTTTTGAGGATGTCGATGTCAACTATGAATAATGTCGACGTCTATCTCCCTCTGAGGATGTGGATCTGAATATTTGTGGAATGTCGATCCAGCCCTTCTCTTGTGAAGGGTTTCGATTCCAAGGTAAATGTCGACGTCTATCCCCCTTTGAGGATGTCCATCTGAGTATTTGTAGAATGTCGATCCTGCCCTTCTCTTGTGAAGGGTTTCGATTCGAAGGTAAATGTCGACGTCTATCCCCCTCTGAGGATGTCGATCTGAGTATTTGTGGAATGTCGATCCTGACCTTCTCTTGTGAAGGGTTTCGATTCCAAGGTAAATGTCGACGTCTATCCCCCTCTGAGAATGTCGATCTGAGTATTTGTGGAATGTCGATCCTACCCTTCTTTTTGGGAATATCGATATCCGATTATTAAATGTCGATGCTCTTGTTCTGAAATGTCTATGCTCTTTGGTCGGATTTTAGGTTTTTCGCGGACTCGGGCGTCTTGGGCTTGCTGGGCCCGTGGGCTTTTCGGCCCAGAGGGCGAACAGTGCCCGCGACGGTTCGTCTTCGACTTTCCCTTATAAATAGCAGAGGGATGGTCATTCGCTTCTCACCTACTTTCTTCGCTTTGAGGCATTGACTTTCTTGCTTCGACTTTCCAGTTTCTCCGCTTCGACTTCCAGCGCGCGTAAGGCTTTGACTTCAGCCTTGGAGGAGCAACTTTCTGGGGTCCGACTTCTGTTGTCGGGCTCTTTTGAGGTTGCACTGGGTTCGACTTCCTTGGGGTCCGACTTTTCTCAGAGTCGGTCCTCTTTGAAGTTGTTCCCCTTTGGACTGTGGTCTGACTTTGTGAAGTCCGACTTTTTGTCATCGACTTTTCATAGTTGGGCCCAAATTTACTGGGATCGACTTCCTGGTATTTAACTTTTGAAGTTGCTTTCCCGAAGTGACCTCTCTTAGTCCGACTTCTGTCATCGACTTCCCTGGATCGGATCTGTTGGGATCGACTTCCTGAGACTCTGACGTAAGTTGTGTCTCCTGAAGTCGTCTTCCCTGTGATTTGTCTTTCTGAAGTCCGACTTTTTCTGGTCGACTTCCTAAAGTTGTATCATTGCGGGGATCGACTTCCTGGTATTCTAACTTTTTTGAAGTTAGTTTTCTGAAGTTGTTTCTCCCTGGATTATAGTGCGACTTGAGTCTGGATCGACTTCCTCTTGGAATCGACTTTTGCAACCTTCTTACAAAAACAACTAAATTAATTGAAGTGTTTTTTGTTCTGTGTAGGTTGTGATCATGTCTTCTGACAAGGACATTCAGCAAGTTATTCGTCGTGAAGAGGATATTTCCCGTGAAGACGAACAAGCTATTGTTCCTAGAACTGAAACCGATATTGAGGTTGAGCCTGAGGCTGAGCGACATTCTCCACAGTTCGTTGGAAGTAAGCGAAAAGTTCCTACTGCTCGCCGTAAGCGAAAGTCTGTTCCCTGGCGTAAGTTTTTGTTCCGTAACTTACTTTGGATTTTTCTTTGGTTGTAGGCTCTCCTATTGCTTCCTCCTCGAGTTCAGGTTCCTCTGGCTCAGGGTCCTCCTCATCCCGTTCTGGGAGTTCGGGGTCCTCCTCCTATAGTTCTTCCTCTCCCGAACGGGATGTAGAAATCGGAGGCACTCCTCCTTTTACTGTCAGGACTCCTCTTTCTACTGCCCTTGTTTTGGCTTCTGTTCCAGAGGGTGTTCCCATTGTTGAAGTGCCTGCCCTGGCCACGGACGACTCTTCTCGACTTCTTCCTGAAGTCTGTCCCCAAAATGTCCACGTATTAGAGGATTCTCCTATAGGTTATCCTCCTGAAATGGAGGAAAAGTAGCCTTTCCCATCTCCTCTCGAAGAGAGTGCCACTCCATCTTTCTATCGGGAGATAGATGGTTCTTGGCGTCAGTGGTCCGTCCTTATCCGACACGGTTTCCACGTTGTCCCTATCCTTGACCGGGGCGAGTATGGGACTAGATATGGTTCTTTCTGTTCTGTCTCTCTGAACGATATTCCAGGCTATCCTTTGTCCTCAAATGTGGGCAGATGTTCTAACACCCTTTCTTTAGATGCTGCTCGGAGGATCTTACGGAGCCTAGAACTTAGAGAGAGAGTATACTGGGCTTACCCTACTGGGACTACGGGTGATGTGCCCCCTATTTTATGGTGGTACTTCGCCGGATTTATTTCACTAACTTTCCAATCCTTCCGATCCCTTCTTTGGTTAGTGAGATTCTTATGTATTCTGGGTTATGCATCTCTCAAATGGGTGCTGCCTTTTTCTTCTATGTCAGAGGTTTTATTAATGTCCATAGGGCTGCTGGCATAGTTCCGACGGCTCGACTGTTCTTCCACTTCTTCTCTTTTCAAAATCCGAAGAAGGACAGCCCTTTTATTGCCTGTGCTAGCCGTGCCTCCTCTGTTCAACACTCTGCTCTTTTGAAGGATCCTCCGACAAGGCGGAATAAGAGCGAGTTCATTTTTGTGGATTGCAGGCTATGTCCTGGTAGCCGACTTCTTCCTGCATCCAGTAGTGATCGTAGGCCCACTCCCCGTCCTATTTTGACCTTGGACGAGGGAAACTTTGTACAAAGACTGGCCCACCTTTACCCAATCGCCGTGCCCAGTGGTCATGCGATAGATGATGTTTTTAACCGCCAAGGTTTTCCCCCTTTTTGTTTTTGAGTTACTTATATGTGTGCGTATTTATTAACTTTTTTTCTTTCTTTCTTGCAGATTTTTATATGCACAATCCTGGCGGTGTCGGGACAGAATGAGACTAGTACAAAGGTTTACGTGCCTGCCTCTAAGCCTTCGGACGCCCGACACTTGAGGCGTCGTGCCGTTGAAAATATTTTCCAGGCTGATTCTCCTACCCCTCTTGGTGAGAATCAGTCTAATGAAGAAGAAGTACAGCCTGATGCTGTGGAGACTTCCCTCGTGCAGCCATCTACTGAAGAAGCACCTTTTGTGCCATCTGCTGCTGCTGTTGATGCTGCTAAAGTTGCCTCCTTCTTTCGTACGCCGGAAAAGGTGCGAGGGAAAGATGCTGGGAAGGGAGCTCAGTCGGAGAAGTTGGAGGAGAGAAAAAGCCGATCTGAGAAAAGGAAGTCCTCTCCACCCAAAACTGACCTTCCGAAGAAAGATAGGAGGCACTCCCCCCGACGACGAACTCCTCCTCGACGGAGGTATCATGTGGGTGAGTGCTCCCAGGGTCGTTACTCTTATGCCTCTACCTGGGAGACATAAATGCCGGGTTATCAAGGTCCCCATCCTCGGAATTATGGGACCAAGTTTCCGGCGGTTGCTGACACGGATGCCGCCCGAACCACGTTGCGGACAATTTCTGGGTATCCGATGGACCGATTCATTGAAGAAGTTGGTAAAACCATTAATAACTGATGAAGCACGAAATCTGCTAGCTCGCGAGGTTGCGAGGAGGGCCGGAGGTTTTGGAGTCCACGACGCGCGCTCTACGTCAAATACGTGCATAAGTGGAGGGGAGTCGGCGACTCAGGTGTGGGAGTCGGTGACTCGGGTTCCTTAGTTCTCTGGTTGGGTGTGTGTCAAGTGAGAATCACTTGAGAGTAGAGGACCCCCAAGGAGCCCTTTTATAGGGTCCTGGGGGACGTTTCCCCATTCATTAGCATGGGGCCCACTCTATTATGGTGCCCAATTAAGGGTGCCGTAATGACGTGGTCCCTCCCAAGTAACGGTTGGGAGTCGGCGAATCAAATATGGGAGTCGCCGATTCAGAGGTGGAGTCGCCGACTCCCGTGTGGTCAGGTCCTCGGTCTACCAGACCCGAGTGCCCTGTCTGGAGTCGACGATTCACCCCTGGAGTCGTCGACTTGGTAGTCCCAGTCAGCGATTCCCAGGTGTTGCCTTGAGTACTTGACGTAGACACTTCGTCCGCATTGTGGAACTCTCTGGGGGTCCGACATAAAGCGACGAAACCCTAGTCCTTGTTGAAGGGCGTTGCTGGGAGTGAGTGACGTAATCAGGCATGTCTCACCAGTACTCCCCCTGAAGAGAGCACAAGAAACATGCGTGTACCGGAAGAGAATGAGGGGGTCCACGTTCCCATTAATGTTAACTTTGAAGAGCCCTTACATGACAATCGCGGTGCTCGTAGCCTGCGTCGTAGAGCGGCTCGGCGCTCTATTGAAAGGACTCCGCCACCTCCTGTGGATTTGAACAGAGATCGAGATCCGGATCTAGATTTCAATACGTATGTTGGAGCTCCGAACCCAACTCAGTTCGCTCACTGTGAATTTGCCCTGAATGGTGCTCCAAGGTTGCTCCCAATAGGCCGCTCCGGGGACGGCGAATATGAGCAAGTTATGACTTCTGCAACCTTGGATGTTTCGGGCGAACTGCATCCCCCCTCAAACCTTAATGCGAGCGATGCTCGGAGCCTGTTATCGGGGGTGCGGATCTTTTAGTCCTTATATTTTTGTAACTTTTTTAGAATATTTTGTAATATTTTGAACTTATTAATGAATCGCTTTGCTTTCTTTTTTCAATTAATTGTTTATTTACTTTATTTCTTTGAATTGTAACTAAGACCCGACACTAGATTCGCGAGTCGTAATTTAGCCTCTCTGGACGTAAATTAGACTAACCCTATCGCTAGCCACTCTGGGCGTAGACTTGTCTGTGCGAATCGTAGCTCAGTCTACGGTTAAATTCACGAAATGAATTAAACTTCACAATTAACAAAAACTCGCAATGTCGATCAAAATAATAAGTTGAAAACAAAATACCGAAAAAAGAATCGGAAGATAGAAAATATCGAAATTAAGATACGATTTTTTCTAGACCTTAAGACTCTAGAATTGTACTCTAGATTCCTTACTATGTAGTTCAACTCCGGCCGAAGCGACGGAGCAACTTTTTACCCCAGGTCGATACGACGAGATGGGGTTGAATCGTTAAGGCTATATCGACAAAACGATTACTAATCTATTAAGGCCATAGCGACATAATAGATTCTGGTAAGTGTGGTGGGTACTTAGAACCTCTTGTGGTTGGGTTCATTTTTACCTATCAACTACCTAGGACTCTACTTCTAGACCCTAATGCGTGGTTGAACTCTGGTCGTAGCAACATAGTAACTTTTTGGACCCACATCTAGGCTGAAGCGACAAGATTGGGTTGAATCGTAATGTGTCAAAATGATTTTTTTAATCTATTAAAGCCATAGCGATAAAATAGATTTATAATGTGGGGTGCTGGTTAGAGTCGTAGGTAGATGATAAATGTAAACTTTATTGAAATGTAAATTACAAAGGTAAAATCTGATTTTTCTACTTTGCAATTTGTACTAATATATAGACTAAGAGGCCCTAAGGAATAACATGTTCAATACTAAGTGTAGTATTGCTGTATGTTGTCCGTGTTCCAGATGCAGGGACCTTTGGGTGACAGCTTATTCCTATTCCTCTCAGTTATGCTAGCCTTCCAATGGGTCTACCACCAGATGCAGGGAGTCCTCGCTATTATCGCTGTCTGGCGAAGGAGAGCGTGGACGCTTCCCCTTCGTATCAGACTTGCAATCGTCTCGACCTCGGGATCCTCTGACAAAGTTGTCAAGTTCACCGTTCGAGATCAATTGCTCGACATAAAGCGAGAACTCCCTGCAATAGTCCGTCAGATGGCCGTGGTCCTTGTGGAATTTACAGAATCTTTCACCTTTTTGACAGCTATCTTTGGTTGCACGGTCCATAGAGCGAGGAGCGGGCAGATCCGCTCTGTTCTTTAGTTTCTCAAACAGCTCGCCTTTGCTGATTGTTAGCGGGGTCCGATCCTTCCATGGTTGAGGTGGATTCCTAGGCGACTGTTTGATGGATGTTTGATACACCTTGTTATCATGTTTGGGTTTCCATTCCTTTTTTAAGGAATCAACAAAATTGTCAGTGTATCTGTTCGAGGAGTCATGAAAATTGTTCCTTTCATTGTAGCCCTTCTTCTCGAACTTTTGTTTTATGAAGCTAGTGTTCTCAAGTCCACTAGCTTGTTTTCATTCTGCTATTCCACCTCAATGAATGATTGAGCTTGTTGGAAGAGGTTGGGTAAGGTCTCCACTTTATGGAGCGTAAGATTCAGGGCCAAAGTGGAGTAGGGTACTAGCCCATTTGTGTACCCCGCTATGGCCAGACTCGGGATTAAGTCGCTCACTTCTATCATCATCGAAGTGAACCTAATCGTGTAATCCCTCAGAGACAGTTTATTCTGTCGCAGTGCATTGGCACTGTGTTTGATCCTAATCATCCCCACATGTTGGGCGATGAATTTGGACTAGAGGTCCGCAAAGCTGGAGATTGATCCAGCTGCAGACTGGAAAACCACTGATAGGCATTGCCCTTAAGAGTGTCGGGGAATGCTCGACGGGATATCAAAGTTTGATAGTCCCACAGACGGCACGAAATCTGCTACCAGTAGGCTCGCGGGGTTGCGAGGAGGGCCGGAGGCTTTGGAGTCCACGACGCGCGCTCTACGTCAAATATCTGCACAAGTGGAGGGGAGTCGGCGACTCAGGTGTGGGAGTCGGCGACTCGGGCTCCTTAGTTCTCTGGTTGGGTGTGTGTCAAGTGGGAATGACTTGGGAGTAGAGGACCCCCAAGGACCCCTTTTATAGGGTCCTGGGGGACGTTTTCCCATTCATTAGCGTGGGGCCCACACCATTATGGTGCCCAATTAAGGGTGCCGTAATGACGTGGGCCCTCCCAAGTAACGGCTGGGAGTCGGCGACTCAGGTATGGGAGTCGCCGATTCAGAGGTGGAGTCACTGACTCCCTTGTGGTCAGGTCCTCGGTCTACCAGACCTTAGTGCCCTGTCTGGAGTCATCGATTCACCCCTGGAGTCGGCGACTTGGTAGTCCTAGTCGGCGATTCCCAGGTATTGCCTTGAGTACTTGACGTAGACACTTCCTCAGCATTGTGGAACTCTCCGGGGGTCCGGCATAAAGAGACGGAACCCTAGTCCTTGTTGAAGGGCCGGCGTTACTGGGAGTGACTGACGTAATCAGGCATGTCTCACCAGTACTCCCCCCTGAAGAGAGCACAAGAAACATGCGTGTACCCCCAATAACGTAAGTGCTCTTATTCCCATATTTTATGGTGAGTTCGTACTTATTTATTTTCCTTCTTGCAGCTGGCTTATCTGTTTTTGGGCCGTCTCTCCTCCTTGTCCTGTCTTCGCGATAATCATTCTCTAGAAGACGAGTTGAAGAGACTCAAGCGCAGATGTAAAAAGTTAGACGACGAACTCCAACAGAAGATTGCGTACACGTCTACTAACAAAAAGTTGGTTGAAGATTGGGCCCTTCAGCGTAGACTTGTAGAAAGCCGAGAGACAAGAAATTTCCAAAGTTCGCGGAGAGTTGGGGGGTCGGGAGATTGAGCGCGATGCTAAGCGGGCCAAGGTTCTTTTGAAAGATGCTATAATTGCAGGAATCACTTAGCAAATTGAAGTTGTTGAGGAATCTCTTCGTTCAGCAATGGATCAGAATCATATCTTCACTGAGCGACTAAACGAGGGATCTGCTGAAAGGGAAGCTCTAAAGAAGAAGGATCATGAGACTTCCCAGTTGCTGAATGAAAAAGATGCTGAGATTGAAAAATTGAAAGCTACCTTAGCCGGACAGACTGAAGAAAACCAGAAGGTGATCGAAGCTATGGGCCAGATTCAAACTGAGGTCCTCGCTAATGTGCGAGATTACAACGATTTCGTGGATCTGGGTCCTCACGTATGTCCTGGTTTTAAGCCTGAGGATGTCCACAGCTGGGCCTGCAAGTACCCAAAAGAGGCTACAGAGATTCGAGATCGGGCGCTTGCTGAAGATGCTGAAGAGGAAGGGGAGGTTTCGGGTGAAGATACTGCCATTGATGAAGACTTTTCTATCGCAGACCAAGACAACAATGGTGCAGTGGACTCTACCCCTGTTATTGAAGACTCATCCCTTCCTGTTGTTGGTGCTATTTCTGAGGAGCCTGTCAGTGATAAACCATCTTCTCCTCCTACTTTGTAACGTGCACCTTTTATGTTCCTTTTGTACTTTTCATTTAAAATCAATATATGGAACGTTTGTTATTTTTAGTTATAACTATTGAATGTGATAACCAAACAACGTATTAGCTAAGTAATTCAAACAGTTACAATGAATGATACATACAAATACTTAATTGCTAAAAATACAATTGTAAGTTATCTGCCTACCAGGTGTTGGGAATATATGTTCCGTCTTCCCGTTTTAACCTGTATGTGCCTGGTCGGAGTTCTTCCCCCACCACGTATGGTCCTTCCCAATTCGCGCCCAGTTTGCCTTTGGAGCAGTCTTTTTGACCGACACTTGCTCTTCTCAATACTAGGCTTCCTTTCCTTATCATTTTATCCTTGACGTTTTTGTCGTGATATCTAGCGACATTCTGTTCGTAAGCCGCATTCTTTACTTGTGCATTATTCCTTAGCTCATCCACTAACTCCAGAGTCGTTGCACATGATCTCATATTTTCTTCCATGTCATAGGACAAGACTCTGACTGTTGGTATGCTTAGCTCTGTTGGGATTAGTGCTTCCATTCCTTATGCTAGTGAGAACGGAGTTTCCCCAGTGGGTGTCTTTTCAGTAGTTCTATATGCCCACAGGATCTCTGGTAGTAGATATGCCCACGCACCTTTGGCCTGTTCGACCTTTTTCTTCAGTCCCTGAACAATGGCTCGGTTTGTGACTTCTACTCTTCCATTACCCTGTGGTCTGTATACTGATGAAAAGTGGATTCTAGTGCCCATGTTCTCGCACAATCTCATAAACTCCCCACCGGTAAACTGTGTACCGTTATCTGTCACTATGTGCATTGGAATGCCGAATCTGCACATTATGCACTTAAAGACAAACTTCGTTGCCGCTCCTTGTGTTATTTTGGGTTCTGCCAGAGCCTCGATCCATTTTGTGAAGTAGTCGACAGCCACGAATATGAATTTAGCTACCGAAAATGATCCCACAATGTCTAGTCCCCACATTACGAATGGGATGGGGCTTTCTACCCCTGTTAGTTGAGTCGCGGGATTTCTTTGTATGTTTTTATGTATCTGGCAGGCCTTGCATTTTCTTGCAAATAGGACTGCATCTTTCTTTAATGTGGGCCAGAAGTATCCCTTCCTTATTATTCTTTGGGCTAGAGATCTTCTCCCTCGATATATCCCGCATACCCCCTGATGTATTTCCTCTACAATGAATTGCTCTTTATCTATTGAGATATATTTTATTAGAGGCCCATCGTAGGATTTCTTGTACAGGATGTCACCGATTAGGCAGAATCTTAGAATTTGCGTGTTTGTAATTTACGCCTTTCATTCTTGTTTTCCGGGAGTTTTTGCCCTTCAAAGTATTCTATTAAGGGTTTTCTCCAGTCTTCTGCCTGTATTGTGACCAGATTGCATGAAGGTGTAGATGCCGAGTCAACCAGTATCTCTCTCTGCCCCCCTTCGAAAGCAGATGCTAGCTTTGCCAGGGCATCAGCTGAGTTGTTTTAACTCATTGGAATCTGTTCTACCTCCACCTTAGTGAACTGTACTTCGATTTTTTCTAGTGTAGTTGCATACTGCATGATCATAGGTTCTTTAACTGTTAATTCCCTTGTAAATTGCCGAGCTACTAGTTGAGAATCTTTTCTGATGATTATTGAACAGGCCCCAATCTTTTGAGTATTTTCATGCCCTGGATTACAACCTCGTATTCTGCTATATTGTTTGTAGCTGAGAATTGTAATCTGACAGAATGTTCATATATCCTTTGGTCTGGGGTGATTACTTTTATTCCCACTCCTGCACCTGTACTGCAACTTGAGCCATCAACCTCTACTATCCAAGGTTTTTTCTTACTTTCCTAGGTCATGTCTACAATGAAGTCTTCTACTGCTTGCTCTTTGATGGCAGTGGCAGGGACAAAATCTACATCAAACTCGCTTAGTTCCAGAGCCCACTTCGCCTGTCTTCCGGAAGTATCTGGCCTGTGGAGTATTCTGCGCGGTGTATGTTCTGTCAAGACATTAATTATGTGAGCCAGGAAGTATGCTCAGAATCTGCGTGCTACTTGTACTACTGCCAGGACTATTTTTTCCACTGGAGGATATCGTGTTTCTGCCCCCTGTAGCCTTTTGGAGTGATAATATATTGGGATTTGTTCGTTGTCCCTTTGACATATTAGGACTGCACTGATAGCTTCCTCTGAAGCTGCTACATAGACATATAATTCCTTCCTTACTTTTGGTGAAGTTAGGTGTGGTAGTGAAGCTAAGTGTGCCTTGAGCTGTTGAAATGCGTGATCGCACTCTGGAGTCCATATTACTGCCCCTTTTTGATTAGTTTTTAGTAACTGGAAAAAGGGTTTGCACTTTTCGGCTGTTTTGGAAATGAACCGATTTAAGGCGTTGATCTTTCCATTCAGCTTCTGCACTTCCTTTATTGTTCGAGGCGGTGCTGTTTCTAATATTGCTGTTATTTTATATGGGTTTGGTTTTATTCCCTTATGCCCTACATAGAATCCAACAAATTTTCCTTCTTGTACTCCGAAGCTGCATTTGGCAGGGTTTAACCTCATCCCTTAACTCTGTTGAGTTTCCAGGGTTTCTTTCAGATCATTTGGGTGTTCTTCTGCTTTTTTGGATTTCACCAGAATGTCATATACATATGCCAGGACATATATTCCTTCTTACTTTTTGAAAACTTTGTCCATTAGCCTTTGGAAGGTTTCTCCTGCATTTCGTAGCCTTAAGGGCATGACTTTGTAGCAGTATGTTCCCCAATCTGTGATAAATAATATGGCTTCTTCATCATCTTCTTTCATCAGAATCTGGTTGTACCCTGAATGTGCATCCATCATAGATAACAATTCATTTCCTGAAGTCGCATCTACTAATCTTTCGATGGATGGAAGTGGATAGCTGTCTTTTGGACATGCTTTGTTGAGGTCTGTGAAGTCTATGCACATCCTCCATTTCCCATTGGATTTTTTAACCATGACTGGGCTAGCTAGCCATTTTGGGTACTTAACTTCCTGAATGTGCCCAGCCTTGATTAACTTTTCGATTTCAGCCTGTGCTGCTTCCTTTCTTTCGGCTGCAAGTATCCTACGCCTTTGCCGTATAGGAGTAAAGCTGTTGTCTATGTTGAGTTCATGGCATGTTATGACGCGTTGTACCTGTGAAGGTGCTTCCCCCTCCCATACGAACGTATGCACATGAGTCTCCAACAAATGCATAAATGACTTTTTTAACTCAGAGGGTATAGATGTGCCTATCAAGATTCCTCCTTTTGAGAGTTTGACTTCCTCAACTTGATTGATTGAGGTTGTGTCTTCTTCTTCCTCTCTTTCCTGGATGTAAAGGGTTATTGGTTTGGCCATTTTACTTGCCTTCCTGTACGAGTCTCTGGAGTCTTTCTGTGCTCCAAAAACTGTTGTCATCTTGCCATCTTTTCCTGGATACCTGAAGCATTGGTGGTAAGATGACGGTATTGCCTTGAAACCGTGAATGCTTGGTCTTCCCAGGATCCCATTGAACTGAGAATCTTTGTTGACCACAATGAAGTGTGCCATGCGTGAGACTCTCCCGTTTCTTTTTCCTAGGGATATCTGTAAATCGATGGCTCCTACAACTGGGGCCTTTGTGTTTCTGAACCCGTAAATGGCTTCCTTGGCCGGGGTTAGTTGTTCCACCTTGTAGCCCATTTTTTTGAATGCAGCTAGGTACAGTATGTCCACTGAGCTGCCATTGTCCACCGTTACTTTACTCAGACTTAAGTCATCCCCGATGTCCACCTGTATTACCAGTGGATCTTCGTGTGGGCTGACCACATTATCCAGATCTACCTTAGAGAAGCTTATTCCCTCGCTTGGGTATGATCTTTTTTTAGATTTTGGTACTGCGGTAGTCTGCATTACCTTTCGCGAGTAACTTCTGCTTTCTCCTACCGATCCTCCGCCGAAGATTAAATTTATTACCCTCCTCTTACGGTCAGTGTCTGAGTCGGGACTTCTTGAGCGCTGTCGCTTACCCTTCTTATTTGGGTCCTTGCAACCTTATCTCCCCCTTTCTACTTTGTTTATATATTACTTTAGCTTTTCTTCCTTTACCTGTGTGTCTAGGAAAGCACTTAGCTCCCTGCAATTTTCCGTGTTGTGCCCGTAGTCCTTGTGGAACTTGCAGTACCTGTTCCTCCTTGTCCAGACCTCTTTTATTGCAGGGTTTAATTCTTCTGGCTGAGGAAATCTTATTCTTCCTTTCTCCTTGTTGTAGATTTCTTCTTTTGGAGTGCTGAAAACTGTGAATCCCAAGTCTTTGAATCTTGGGTATTTTGATTTTCTGAACTCCTCAGATGTCTGGTAGACCTTTCCATCGTGTTTTAGTCTCCAGGATGGTTCTCCTTTTTCGAATTTTTTAAATTTCTGTTTTGGTGCTTCATACGCCTTTTTCTTGCCTATGGCACCTTTTTCTTTTTCATTTTCTTTTTCATTTTCTTTTCATACTCCTCATAATTTATGTACTTCTGGGCCTTTGTTAGCAGGTCTTTCATGCATTTCATATTACTAACTTTTAACTTTATTGCTAATGGTGTGTTATTGTCTAGCCTCTTCGAGTATGCGCAGATGGCGATTGTTGTGTTCAGGTCAGAGATTTTTTGCATAGCATCTGTGAATTTAATTGTGTAATTCCGAAGTGTATCTCCATTCTGTTTGATTGCGAATAATGATTCAGTGCCTGGTAAGACATGCCTGATTACGGCAGTCACTCCCAGCAACGCCTTTCAATAAGGACTAGGGTTCCGTCGGTTTAGGCCAGAGCCCCGGAGAGCTCCCACGATGCGGAACAAGTTCATCGTCCAAATCGCCAAGTTAGCCCGTAAGTCACGATTAGACTACCAAGTCTCCGACTTTAGGGATAAGTCGCCGAGTTAGGGCTAATATCGGCAGTATGGAAGACTGCACATCTCGCCCCTGGAAACTCGGCGAGTTTGCCCTAAATAGGCGATTTCCATACCTGAATCGCCGACTTACGACCGTTACTCGCTGCCAGCCAACGTCATAAATGTTTCCATATATGACCATAGGCGCGATGTCCGCCTTTGATCGCGCCCTCCGAGATCCTATAAAAAGGGTCCCAAGGGGACACTCAAAGGCACAACACAAGTTCCACTCTCACTAGAGCATCACTAAGAAACTCGCCTAGTTTCTACTTGCAGGTATTTGACGTAGAGCGCGCGTCGTGGACTCCAGAGCTTCCGGCATCACCTCGCACCACCGCGAGCCCTGGTAGCAGATTCAGTGCTTCATCAGTGCCCTTCCTGACTCTTGTGTTCCCACAATATTGGACAATGAATTTTTTTTCAGGTCTGCAAAATTTGTTATGCTCCCTGGTTGTAGTTCGACGAACCATCTATATGTAGGCCCTTTCAGTGTTCCCGGGAATGCTCTGCACAGGATGTCATCCCTTGCTGTGGCCCATTGCATTGCTCCTACGATCATATTTATATGGTCTACTAGGTCCATCTTCCCATCATAGATTTGTAGCCTCGGTAGCCTGAATTTTAGAGGCGCTGGTTTCACCATTAATGATTTATGCAGGGCATCCATGCCTACTAACCAATTTGGGAGTTCGCATCCTTTCCCTTCCGTGTCTCCCGTGCCTTCCTCGTATGCGGGTCTTTTAAGTGGGAGTTTAGATTTCTGCTCCTCTGGTTTATGAGGTGGCAACGTGCTAAAGTGTGCTGCCTTATGGCTCGACACCTCATGTTGTGCCTTAGCCTGCTTTGATATTTGAGCCTTTGAATGAAATATTGATGCTTTGGATTTCTCAATTGTTTTCAATCTTTCGCTCATTTTTGCTATGGTTTCCTTCATTTTTTCCAGCTCCTCTATGGGCATTTTTACCAACCCGCGAGGGGTTTCTGATGCTGAAGCCCTTGCTTCCTGGTTACTTGCAGGTTTTTCTTGAGGTTGCTCCTTCTGAGGTTGTTCCTTTTCAGTAAGAAGCCGTATGGCCTCAGCTATTGCCTGTAGTGTGATATTCAGATTCTCCCCTCCTGTTGATGCTTGGGGGGTTTGCTCAGGTTCAGTTTCGGGCTCAGCCTCAGGTCCAGTGGGAGTGTTTTTGTTTTTATTGCCCTTAGGTGGCCGACTCACTGGTCTTTTAGTTCTTGAGTTTCCAAGCTATTGTTCTGGCGCCTCTTGAGAGTTGGCTTCTCCTTGAGAAGTACTTCGTGTCACTACCATGCTGGAGTGTTCGTCTTTTTTTTTGAAAAAAAGAAAATCGAATCTTGTTGACTTGGAGATTTTCACGAAAGTCGTAGCTTGAATGTGTAGCTCCTTGAGGAATCGACTTTTCTTCTGAGAAGAAAAAAGTCGATCTTCTGAAAAGTCGATCCCTTGCCAGGCTGATTTCCTCAGAAGACTCCCTGGCTGGCGACTTGGAAAAAAGTCGAACCCTTTTTTCGAAAAAGTCGAGGAGCTTTTGTCGTGAGTATCTTTGAATCACAAACGGCGCCAATTGATGGGGGTGAAACCCGACCAGTACTCCAAGATGCAACAGCAAGTGCCAAGCGGGGAACTCCGCGGGAAATCGGACCGGAACTCAAGTGAGCAGAGCTCTGCTTCGCTAGGATTTCTTCCACTTCAAATGACCTGCCTTTAATGAGTGGGGGATGCCTCCTATTTATAGGGATTCTTATGGGGGTAATCTGGTCATTTAGGATATCATCCAGGTCCTCTTCAGAGAAGTATGTTGACTTCTCTTCCCGAGCCCTTTTCCCATTGTCGCGAGGTGTAGACTGTGATATCAGCACCTTCCGGGAGTAACCCCTATTCTGACCAACGGATCCGCCACCAAATATCATATTGATGGTTTTCCGTTGGCGGTCCTCGCTACTGTCGCTGTCCGGCGAAGGAGAGCGTGGACGCTACCCCTTCGGGTCGGATTTGCAACCGTCCCGTCCTTGGGATCCCTTGACAAATTTGTCAAGTTCACCCTTCGAGACCAGTTGCTCGACATAAATCGAGAACTCCCTGCAGTGGTCCGTTAGGTGGCCGTGGTCCTTGTGGAATTTGCAAAATCTTCCACCCTTTTTACGGCTACCTTTCGTTGCAGGGTCCAAAGAACGAGCGGCAGGTAGATCCGCTCGGTTCTTTAGTTTTTCAAACAGCTCGCCTTTATTGATTGTTAATGGGGTCCAATCCTTCCATGGTTGGGTTGGACCCTTTGGTGACTGCTTGGTGGTTATTTGATACACTTTGTTATCATGTTTGGGCTTCCATTCCTTTTTGAAGGAACTAACCGCATTGTCAGTGTATTTGTTCGAAGAGTTGCGGAAACTATTCTTCCCGCCGTAGCTTTTTTTCTCGAACTTTGGTTTTTTGAAGCTAGTGTTCTCAAGTTCCACTAGCTTGTTCTCATTCTGCTCTTCCACCTCAATAATTGATTGGGCTTGCTGGAAGAGGTCAGGTAGAGTCTCCACTTTATGGAGCGTAAGATGCTGGGCCAAAGGGGAGTAGGGTACTAGCCCATTCGTGTACCCCGCTATGGCCAGACTTGGGATTAAGTCGCTCACTTCTGTCATCATCGAAGTGAACTTAATAGTATAATCCCTTAACAACAGCTTATTCTGTCGTAGTGCCAGCAGTGCACTGGCACTGTGTTTGATCCTGATCATCCCAACATGTTGGGCGATGAACTTGGATGAGAGGTCTGCGAAGCTGGAGATTGATCCAGCTTGCAGACCGGAAAACCACCGATAGGCGCTGCCCTTGAGAGTGTCGGGGAATGCCCGATACAACAGTGCGTTATCGGTGGTTTGCGATTCCAGGACATTAATATAGAGGTTGATGTGATCTTTTGGATCACCCGAACCGTCATACATTTCTATCCTGGGTACCAGCCAGGTCGGTGGAAAAGACACCTTCAAATGGTCCTCACGAAAAGGAGCGCTTTTGACTCTCAGAAATTCGATCGGACCGCTGGCGACTGGATTGTCTGCCAGCTTCGGAGGTCTTCCACGAACCGTGTCGTAAGAGTCTTTTCAGTGTGACTCTTACTTTTCGGAGGTCTTACTAGGCTCTGGACCTTTCTTCCTTTATCCGCAGATGGAGAATCGTGTGAGGCTGATTCACCCGCTCCTTCGCGGGCGATGGTCCTCTGACTCCTCGCTTTCTCGAGGTAAGTAACTCTTTGTTCCATGGTATCCATGAAGTTAACCAACCTCGCCTCTAAAGAGGGAGGGATGGATGTCCGATGGGGCACATCAGTTTGAGCCTCCTTCTCAGCTTGCCTGATTTGCTGAGGAGGCTGAGTTTGTGCCCTATCGGCTACCATTGAGGATTTGTCTCTGTTCCTCGATCAGAGGGTAGTCGTGCTTTTGTCTTTCAGAAGTCATTGTTGACAAAAGCATATTCCAACTACAGCGCAAGTGTTTGCTAGAACTGGCCGGAGAGAAAAAACCAGGAGGAGTCGGCAATTCACTAGGTGGAGTCGGCGATTCAAAGTGGAATCGGCGACACACGATAGTGGAATCGGCGATTGGCCTTAGGTAGCTTTTCTGTCGGGTCTGGCCTTGGACAGCACTCTTAGCTAGCAGAATATTCACTGAATCGGCGACTCACTAGGTTGAGTCGGAGATTCCTGGTATGAATCGGAGATATCCTTAACACAAAGTCAGCGGTCTCCCTAGGGAAATCAAGCCGGACTTTGCGAAGAAAATTTCGCGATTATGACGGGATATCGTGGTTCGGTCCCATAGACGACGCCAGCTGATGAAGCACGGAATCTGCTACCAGTGGGCTTGCGGGGTTGCGAGAAGGGTCGGAGGCTTTAGAGTCCATGACGCGCTCTACGTCAAACACCTGCAGAAGAGGAGGGAAATCGGCGACTCACTTGGGGAGTAGACGATTCGGGCTCCTTGGTTGCTCTAGTGTAGAGTGTGGTTGGTCAAGAGAAGATGGGAATGGAGGACACCCCTAGGACCCCTTTTATAGGGTCCTGGAGGCGTTTCCCCATTCATTAGAGTGGGGCCCACCACATTATGGTACCCAATTAAGGGTGCCATAATGACGTGGGCCCACTCAAGTAACGCCTGGGAGTCGGCGACTCAGGTATGGGGGTCGCCGATTCAGAGGTGGAGTCGCCGACTCCCTTGAGGTCAGGTCCTCGGTCTACCAGACCCGAGTGCCCTGTCTGGAGTCGGCGATACACCCTTGGAATCGGCGACTTGGTAGTCCCAGTCGGCCATTCCCAGGTGTTGCCTTGAGTATTTGACGTAGACACTTGTTCCGCACTGAGGATGCCTTCCGGGGGTCCGGCATAAAGCGACGGAATCCTAGTCCTTGTTGAAGGGTGTTGCTGGGAGTGAATGACGTAATCAGGCATGTCTCACTACCCGGCCTCTTCCAACGAGCTCAATCGTTCATTGAGATAAAAGAGGAGGACAATGACAAGCTGGACTGATTCGAGCCCTCCAGCCGAAAAAAACCTCGCTATGCTGAAAAAGATACATACGAGGATAAAAGTTCCCAGTCCGAAACCTCGACTAGTTTTCTTCGATACAGCGAGGAGTTTCTGAGCAGCAGTTATGACCACCAAAGTCATAACTCATACTCTCAGTCTGGTAACAGTTATGGCCATGAAAGTCATAGCTCACACTCTCAGCCCAGTAATAGTTGTGGCCACCAAAGCCATAGCTCACGCTCTCAATCCTATAACAGTGATGGCAACCAAAGCCACGGTTCACATTCACAATCAAGTACATCATACTAGTAGTGAGGAACTATCATCTGTAAGAAGGAAGATAGGATGGGACAGAGTAACCAGGCAGGCTATGCTTCTGTCAGTGGAAACCAGCGACCAAAACAAGTTGATTCTTTTGTTTGTCGACTACTATATTATTCTCATATATTCTCAATACCGATATTATTCTAAATAAATCTCTCTTTAATCCATGTAGATACAATGCAATACGCATGCCATATCATATTTAGAATAATCATCCACCGCCTCGGACAGATCAATCATCCATCGCTTCGGTTGGATGGCGTCCGTCACTTCGACCTCATATATCATCCATCGCTTTGGCCGGATGATACCTATTGCTCAGACCTAGCTTACAACCCACGAGTCTAAGTGATGGTTACAAAATCCAATTTACGTCCAGAGTGGCTAAATTGTGATTACAAGTCTAGTTTACGATTTATGAGTCCAAAGTGCGACTTAAGAATCTAAATCAGACTCTTATTTACGAATCTAGCCCTGAGATTCTATATTTACGACTGCAATCAATGATACCCTCGTTTTAAATCTATTTTGTCGATATGGCCTTAATAGACCAAGGATCATTTTGTTGCTTTGGCCTTAATGATCCTATCCCATCTTGTAGTGTCCCCCCGAGAATCACGTCGATGCGACATATTCTTTGGGAATGAATGAAATAATTTTTCGAAATATTTTGTAATTGTTTCTATTTTGATTATCAATGAACTATCTTTTGTTTTTTCTTTGTTAATTTTCCATATAAATCATATTATAATTGTAATCTAGTCTTGAAACTGGATTCGCAAGTCGTAACTTAAACTCTCCTAAATTAGACTGTGCTAACCCTCACTTAGCCACTCTGGACGTAAGCTTGGTCATATGAATCGTAGTTCAGTCATCAGTTAAATTTGCGAATAATTTATATCTTCAAATTAACGCAGAATTGCAAAAAGTAGAAGAAATAATAAACCAAAAAATAAGATGTATAATATTATCGTAAATATTTGGAATTCTAGGGTTAGATTCGTAATTTTGGACTACAATTCTAGATTTGAACCCTGATGTCTAGCCAAGCTCCGGCCATAGCGACGAAGCGACTCTCGATCCTCATCAAGGCCATAGCGACAAGATGGGATAAGATCATTAAGGCTATAGCGACAAAATGGTCCTTGATCTATTAAGACCATAGCAACAAAATAGATTTAAAACAAGGGTATCAATTGTAGTCGTAAATATTTAGAATCTCGGGGTTAGATTCGTAAATATTAGTGAGAAGCTTAATTTAGATTCTAAATCGTAAATTAGGTTTGTAATCATAATTTAGACTGTTTGTCGTAAATTAGTAACCTTTGCTTAGGCTTGTGGGTCGTAAGCTATGTCTTAGGAATCGTGAAGATTTTCGAGAGTAGTTTACAATCCTTCTTTGACTCGTGGGTCATGAACGTCGGACTAAAGTAACTCTTGCCTAAGCTTCAAACTTTCTAGCCGTAATTAGTGTATCGGATGTATGATTGACTAGGCCTACGTGACGGATGTCACCAGCCGAAACGATGGATGATTGATCCGTCCTATGTGATATGTGTCATCCATCCGAAGCGATGGATGATTATTCTAAATACGGTATGACACACATATATAATAGTACCTCCATGATTCGACACATTAGAGGATACAATATTTATTTCGAATAATATTTATTTAGAATCTCCATGATCCATGATATAATATAATAGTACCTCCATGATCCATGATTCGACACATTTATTTAGAATAATATTTGATGTAATATGTAAATAACTATTACATGCATGGGAATATAATATAATCGGCGAACAAAAAAATGGAGTGTTTTTTGGTGTTTGGTTACCACTGAAGGATGCATAGCCTATCTGGTTGTTGTGGCCAATCCTATCTTCCTTCTAACAGATGGTAGTTCCTCACTCCTAGCGTGACACATTTGATTGTGAGTTTGAACTATGGTTGTGGTCGCCATCACTGTTATAGGATTGAAAGCGTAAGCTACGGCTTTGGTTGCCATAACTATTACCGGATTGAGAGAGTGAGCTATTACTTTAGTGGTCATAACTGCTACTAGATTGAGGGCGTGAGCTATGACTTTGGTGTCCATAACTGCTACCAGATTGAGAGCGTGAGCTATGGCTTTCGTGGCCATAACTGTTACCCGGAGACTCCTCTCTGTATTGAGGAAGACTAGTCGAAGTTTTGGACCGGAAACTTGTATCCTCGTATGTATCTTCTTTAGCATAGAGAGGTCTCTTTCAGCTGGGCGGCTCGAGTCCGTCCAGCTTGTCATTGTCCTCCTCCTCTATCTCCATGAAGAGTTGGGACTCTTGAAGAGTTCAGGAAAGGTCTTTACTTTTTGGACTTTTAAACTCTCAGCCAGTGGGGATAGGGTATCAAGCCTTTGATATACCCTACAATGGCGATGCTTAGGATTAAGTCATTCACCTCAGTCATCATAGAGGTGAACTTTATTGTGTAATCCCTTAAGGACATGCCTTCCTTTTGGAGCACTAATAGTGTGTTGGTACTGCACTTAATCCTTGTCATCCCCACATGTTGGGTGATGAACTTCAGAGATAGGTCTACAAAGCTGGTGATCGAACCAGCTGGCAGACTGAAAAACCATCGATAAGTGTTGCCTTTCAGAGTGCCGGGAAAAGCTCGATACAGCAACCAATTATCATTAGTTTGCGGCTCCAAGATATTCAGGTAGACATTGACATGATCCTCCGGATCTGTCGTTCCATCGTACGAGTCTATCTTCGGACATCGTCAATATCGTGGAAAAGGTTTTCTCAGGAGGATCCTGTGAAAGGGTATCTTTCCTGCTCTGAGAAAATCTTGTGGGTCCCTTAGGTCGTGTTTGTCTGTACGAAGCACTTCCTTCATTACGCTATCCATGAGTGTTTCATCGTAATCCGTACGAGTTATGAAAGTCGAAGGTACGTCTGAATGATACGTCGCGGATCTGTGGTGAGAACCGAGATGTTTATGTCTCTGTGTTCTCCTGTAACTGCCTCCCTTAGAGGAGTGATGCGAATTGGACTTTGGTTATCCCGAGATTATCCTTGATTTGGATCGACGATGCGTACTTAAGTTTGTCTTCTCCAAAGGTGGGTTAGACTTGCTTGTTGTAACCTGTACGGTGATCCGGCTCCTTGAAGCCTCTAGGTTAGTCATCCTTTTCTCTAACTTCAGCATGAGAGCATGCATCTGCGCAAACCTCTCCGGCATTATGGGAGTTGGGTTCACTCCCCCATTTGGTGTGGGTGGTGTGGCACCTCTGCTATTTGGTGGGAGTAATGAAGGCACCTCAAATGCAAACAGTAGCGTGCATTAGAGGCTAGTATAGTGTGGGAGCCAGCCCTTCTGCTAGAAGCTCTTGCCTTAGTAACAGTGGCAAGAGCCTTCCTTTTATGATCCTTATATGGGAGCCATAGATGGGATGACTTTTTCTATCGGACGGACAGCGAGTGTAAGTTCTTCCGAAGGGTCGGAAGCTATGGGAAGGTACTTGCCCCCTCCCCCGGGTGTCACAAAACAGAAATTTTTTTTGTATGTTATTTCTTTGTAGTTTTGTGACCCCCCTTGAGGAGTACTATTAATCTTCAAAGTTTGAAATTAGCAGAAAATTTTGCAATTTTTCTGCAGAAAATCGTGTCGTAGAAGGTGATTTGTGGGATGCCTGTTTAGACCTATCCCAGAGACGATTCCTGACACTGTTGGAAAATTCTTCTCTTTGGTACTCGTAGACAAAACTTTTTTCGAGTGATGTGCGGTCTCAGAATCCCGAGATCAAATCTGGGTATTCCGGAGGTGGTCCGATAGAATCACTGAAAGCGAAAAAAGACGAAAAGTCCCATAGTCTTTTTTATGGTAGAAATTCAACCAATACTTCGGATGGGAATAGGCGATTTCTGGTATGAATCGGAGATTCCGTTTGACAAAGTCAGTGATCCCTCTAGGAGAGTTCAAGCCAGACTTTACGAAGAAAATTTCGCGATTACAACGAGATATCAGTGATTCGAATAGTCCCATAGATAGCTCCAGTTGATGAAGCACGGAATCGGCTAGTAGGGGCTCGCAGCGGTGCGAGGTGATGCTGGAAGCTTTGGAATCCACTACGCGCGCTCTACGTCAAATTTGTAGGAGGGGAATTGGCGATTCAGGTGTGGGAATCGGCGATTCCTTCCTGACTGTACTCTGGTTGGAATGAAACTTCTCCTCTGCCTTGGACTGACCCCTTTTATAGGATCCTCGGGGGCGTAGTCTGCAGCGGGCATCGCGCCCGGCCATAACGGCATCCGTTAATGGCGCGGGCTGGTAACAAATAACGCCCGCGAATCGGCGATTCAGGTGGGAATCGGCAATTCAGGTGGGAATTGGAGATTTGGTAGCCCAATCGGCAATTCACGGGGTTTACATGAGGATTTGAGGATGACCTTTGTTCCGCAACCGTGGAGCCTTCCGAGGGTCCGGCATAAAATGACAGAACCCTAGTCCTTGTTGAAGGACGTTGTTGGGAGTGACTGACGTAATCAGGCATGTCTTACCAATTTTATTTCTTATTTTTAGTAGTTTGAATCATATTTTAGATTTTTATATCATCTGCATTAAGTTAATTCATAATTTATATCATTCAACAAAATCATCTTTAATTTCATTGTCACATATATATATATAAACATTTTAATAGACTAAACATTTTAATAGAGAAATAACAGTGATGGTACCCTAACCCTAGAATTGGGCTTTTGACCGATGATCAGGGCAGTGACGAATCTTTGGCTAAAATTGAGGTTTATTTTCAAATCTTATATGTCTGTTGGATCCCTAATTCGGACTACAATTCTAGACTTGAATCCTGATTTATAGTCCAACTCCGGCCATAGCGACGAAGCGACTCTCGATCCTCATCAAGGCCATAGTGACAAGATGGGATAGGATCATTAAGGTCATAGCGAGAAAATGATCCTTGATCTATTAAGGCCATAACGATAAAATAGATTTAGAACTAGGGTTTCGATTGTAGTCCTATCTTAAATATTTAGAATCTCGGGGTTAGATTCGTAAATATTTTCGTGATACCCGATTTAGATTCGCAAGTCGTAAATCAGTGTTAGGTGGTGAAATTTTTTCGAAAGTGTTTTATCATCCTTGAATATCACATCGTGTTGGATTAAGAGTATTTTTTCTTAAATTTCGAAATTTTATAAAATTA
This sequence comes from Zostera marina, assembly GCA_001185155.1. Lineage (NCBI taxonomy): Eukaryota > Viridiplantae > Streptophyta > Magnoliopsida > Alismatales > Zosteraceae > Zostera > Zostera marina. Next base: position 155,426 of record LFYR01000856.1, on the reverse strand, counting down.
ACTATTCTATTTGGTAAACTATTTAGGGAATTAACATAAATAATAAGAATAACTAAGAAATAAGAATGCTAATATATAGCGTAATATTGTTTGTGTGCTAGGTGTTCCGGACCATTGTCCCTGATTGCCTCCGTAAGCGATAAGTGTCTGGCCGCATCTCTTCTTCGACGATGTTGGGTCCTTCAAAATTAGACGATAACTTATTTCTGGTCTATTCCTTTTTGTTATGCTTGCCTATCGCGTGACGAGAGTCCCTGGTAAGAATACCTTTTTTCGTACTTGGCGGTTGTGGTATCTTGATACGCTAGCCTTGTACGCTTCGTTACGTAGGTTCTCCTCGTCACACGTTTCTTCCCTTAACTCTAGCTCTGTCGTCAGGTTTTTGTCATTAGTTTCCTTGTCGTAGTTCGAGATTATGTATGTTGGTATACTCATCTCGATTGGTACAATGACTTCCACTCCATAAGTCATAGCGAAAGTGGTGTTTCCCGTGGGATTCTTGCTTGTTATGCGATCTGCTCATAGGATTTCGCACAGCTTGTTTGCCCATGCCCTTTTTGCTGATTCGATTTTCTTTTTCAATCCTTGTATGATAGTATTGTATGTTACTTCCACTTGTCCATTTGCCGGAGGTCGGTAAACGGAGTCAAAGTGAAGTTTTACGACCAAGTCCTCGCACATTCTTGAAAATTCCCCCCTGTGAAATGTGTCCCATTGTCTGTGACAATGTGATGGGGAATTCCGAATCGGCACAATATAGAGCTTTAGATGAACTTGACTGCCGCATCTTGAGTGATCTTTGCTACCACTTGGGCTTCGACCCATTTTGTAAAGTAATTTACTATTACAAAAATGAATCAAGCCTTAGACGTGGAGGGTGGGAATGGACCCACTATGTCCAGTCCAAATCGAGTGAATGGTATCGTGCTCAAGCTCGGAGTCATGTCCGCCGATGGTCTCTTTTGCATTGGACTGTGCAACTGATACACTCGGTACTTGTGGACGAAAGTGCGGGCCTCTATCCTCAGAGTTGGCCAATAGTACCCTAGCCTTATGATTTTGAAGGCTAGTGCTCTTCCACCTTCGTAGAGTCCGCAGGAGCCTTCGTGCACTTCACGGATTACTCTATCCGTATCCGTCTTGGCCAAACAGCGCAATAACGGACTATCGAAGGACATTTTATAAAGTACCCCTCCGATGTTGCAATACTCTTGGCTGCCTTGTGTTTCAACTTTTTGCCCTCGCCTTTCTTGTCTGGAAGTGTTCCATTTTGAATGAATGCAAGTATTGGTTGTCTCCAATCCTCTTGAGGATCGGAACTGACACAAGAATAGGGATGGAGTACGGAGTCCACTAGAATTTCGCACTGCCCTTCTTCCTAGGCCGAGGCTAGGCATGCTAACGTATCGCCCGGTGTATTTTGGATTCGCAGGATTTGCTCGATTTTGAGCTCAGTGAATTGTTTGGTGAGTTCTACCATTGCTTCCACATATTTAGTAATTTATGGTTCCTTGCAATCGAAATCACCTGTGGTTTTCCGAGCTACGAGCTGTGAATCAGTGCAAAGTGTCGCCTTCTCAGGGACGAGAGTTCTCAACAACTTTAGGCCTTGTATAGTTGCTTTGTATTCCGAGACATTATTGGATGCCGGGAAATGAAGCCATATCGATTGTTCGTAGTTTTTTCCATCTGGACTATGAATTTTCACTCTGATACCCGCGCCTGTGCTGCAACTCGAACCGTCTACTTCAACAATCCATGGTTGGGCATGGGTGGTTGGTGTGAGTTCGACGATGAAGTCTGCTACAGCTTGCCCTTAAATAGCAGGCTGGTCGGAAATCTAGGTCGAACTCGCTGAGCTCGATTGCCATTTAGTTAACCTCTCAGAGATGTCGGGTTTGTGAAGTAGACGACGTAGGGAACATGATGTCAGTACTAATATCGTATGCACTAAGAAGTAGGCACGAAAGCGACGACATGTGTGGATGACATCGTATACGATCTTCTCAATCGGGGAGTATCGTATTTTTGAGCCTTGATGTCACCTCTAGTGATACTAGATAGGGACCTGATCCTTGTCCCTCTGCACGATATGGACCATACTCACAATTTCCTCTGAGGCTTTTATGTATAAGTACAGGTCCTCCCCATCCTTGAGTGATGTCAGCATTGGTTGCGTGGACATGTGTGTTTTTAACTTAGTAAATGCGTCCTCGCATTCCGGTGTCCATGTAATGCTCCCATTAGCCATAGTTTTTAGTAATTGGAAGAACGGTTTACACTTATCAGCCGTTTGCGATATTAAACGACTGAGTGCATTGAATCGACCATTCAATCTTTGTACGTCTCTAATTATGCGGGGGCTTCCATATCAATGATTTCTTGGATTTTCTCGGAATTCGGTTTAATCCCGTACTGACTTACGTAGATTCCAAGGAACTTGTCTTCCTTGATTCCGAATGCGCACTTGGTCGGGTTGAGCTTCATTCCGTATTGCTTCAATGTGCCTTAGATTTCTCTCAGATCTTCAGAGTGTTTTTCCATGTTAGACGATTTGACTAGGAAATCATCAACGTAAGCAGAAACATTACGCCCGATCTAGTCTACGAAGACCTTGTCGATTAAGCGTTGGAATGTAGCCCCGGCATTCCTTAAACCGGATGGTATCACTCTATAACTGAATATCCCCGAGTCTGTGATGAAGGATGTTTTTTACTCATCCGGATCATGCATCAGGATATGATTGTATCCTGAGTGGGCATCCATCATAGATAGGAGCTCATTACCGGATGCTCTATTGACTAGTTCATTGATAGAAGGCAGCGGCTAACTGTTCTTCGGGCATTCTTTATTGAGATCAGTGAAATCAATATACATACACCATTTGCCATTAGGTTTCTTGACTAGGATGTGGTTTGCCAACCAAAGAGGATATCGAACTTCTCGAATGTGTCCAACATTTAAAAGTTTCGATATATCCTCATTGGCCTCTACCCGCCTGTTAGTAGTGAGTACTCGACAGTTGCACTCACCCTTATCTAGAATCTTTTTGATATCCTTTGACCGTTGCAATCACCCTATTGATTGGGTATCACATGCGTTGATGATAAGAAGACGGGACTGCCTTGATTTCGTGGATGAAGGGTCCACCGAAAATCCCATGAAAAGTGGATTCTACGTCCACCACTATAAAATGACAAGTCCGGCTAAGCCTCACTCGCCTGGTACCAATGGGAACTTTCAGATCAATAATGCCGGCCACTAGGGAGGCGACGTTAATGTACCCATATATGGCTTCCTTGTAGGGATATAGATCCTCCCTTTGAAGGCCCATTCGGGTGAAAGTGTCCATGTAGAGGATATATGTGAAACTGCCGTTGTCGACTATCATCCTCTTGACTCAGGAATTGGGACCGATGTCTGCTTGGATCACGAGTGGATCCTCGTGAGATTGCATAATATCTCCAGGTCGTCATCCGAGAAGTATGTGGACTTCTCTTCGCGGACCCGTTTTCCGTTGTCTCGAGGTTTTGATGCCGACATCAGCATCTTCCGGGAGTATCCTATATTCTAGCCAACCGAACTACCACCAAATATCATATTCATGGTTTTCCATTGACAGTTCTCTCTACTGTCGCTGTCTGGCGAAGGGGAGCGTGGACGCTTTCCCTTTGGATCAGACTTGTAGTTTTCTCGTCCTCGGGGTCCCTTGACAAAGTGCCAAGTTCCCCTTTCGAGATCAACTGCTCGACATAGCTGCAGAGCCCCCTGCAATGACCCGTTTTCCACCCTTTGTATGACTACTCTTGGTTGTAGGGTCTAAAGAATGAGGAGCGAGCAGAACCTCTCGGTTCTTTAGTTTCTCAAACAATTCTCCTCTGCTGATTGTGAGTGGGGTGTAATATCTCCATGGTTGGTTTACACCCTTAGCAGATTTGTTCGGTGCTTGTTTGTTTGAAGTTTGGTACACCATGTTGTCATGTTTTGGCTTCCACTCATGGTAATAAAGCATCTCGAACTTGGTCACAACGCACCAGCAACTAGAAGTCTGGATAACCCAAGATGAGTTGAAACACCTATTTCAGGTTTGGGGGGTCCCAAGTCAACTCTTGGGAAGATCAACTTACCAGGTGTCGACTTTCCTAGGACTCAACTTCTGGATAAAGTCGAGTCCTGGAAAAATTGGACCCCAAGGAATTCGATCCCAGAAATGTCGACCTGGGACCAGATCTGATCAGTTAGGGGTTACACCCCAAATGACTAGATTACCCGCCCATAAAAAGTCCTATAAATAGGAGGTATCTCTCACTCATTAAGGCAGGGGATTAGGAGTAGAGTAGTCCCAAGGAAGCAGAGCTCTGAGAAACTGAGTCCCGGCCTGATTTCCCCTTGGACTTCCCCGCCTGACGCTTGTTAGAAGCGTCTTGGAGTACTGATCAGGTTCCCACCCTCATCAACTCTCTTCTTGAGGTTTCTTCCGTGTGAATGGTGTACATTTTAGAGGTACCATGGAAGTTATCCTTTCGATTGTATCTTTTTTTCTCGAATTTGGATTTTTTAAAGCTAGGGGTCTCAAGTTCCGCTAGCTTGTTCTCATCCTCCTCTTCCATCTCAATGTACAATTGAGCTTTCTGGAAGAATTATGATAAGGTCGCAGTCTTCTGGACCTTCAGACTTTCTGCCAATGGGGAGTAGGGTATTAACCCTTTAATATATCCTGCAATGGCCATACTCAGGATTAAGTCGTTCACTTCTGTCATTATAGAAGTGAACATGATCGTGTAATTCTGCAGGGTTCGACTTTTTTCCAGGTCGCTAGCCAGGGAGCCATGCACGGAAATCAACCCGGCGGGGATCGACTTTTCTGAAGAAAAGGTTCGACTTTTTTCCAAGACAACGTCAACTTCTCTGAAGGAAGCTGCTCCTCCAGATCAGGCCACGACTTTTTCAAGGCCATGAACTCGACTTTTTTCAAAAAATAAAGTTGAGATCTCCAGTCTTCAAATTCATCAAGGAGTACAAGGAGTACTTTTTTGACAAGTCGACTTTTTCAGGATGGTGGCTACAAGGAGTACTTCTCATGCATGGGAGAGTTCTCAAGAAACATCAGAACAACCAACAAAGAATCACAGCCCCAAAAGACCTGTAGGTCGACCACCCAAAGCTAATAAGAATACAATACCTAATACTACACAAACAGAACCTGAATCAGCTCATCAAGCATCAGTAGGTGTTGAAAATCACCTTACCACACTGCAAGCAATAGCTGATGCCATGCAAGCCCTCGTAGAAAAGGAGCAACCACAGCAAGAAAAAAAGGTTCCTGATCAAACAAAACCACAGAGCAATCAGGAACCAGGGGCCACAACAGCAACATCAGAAAGTCTCCACGAGTTCGTGCACATTCCACTAGAAGAACTGGTGAGCATGAAAGAAACAATAGCCAGAATGGGCGAGAGGCTAAAAACAATTGAAAAATCAAGAGTGTTAATGTTCCATTCAAAAGCACAAACTTCAAACAGCCTAAAACACATCATGAGGTTTCAAGCATGCACGTAGCACACTCAAGCTCATTACCGCCACGTATACCTAAGAAAATGGAGAAACAAAAAATGCAGGTACCATAAAAAAACCCATACAAGAGGAGGGAACGGGAGATACAAAGGAGGAAGGATTTGAATTCCCCACCTGGCTGAAAGGCATGGAATCCCTACACAAATCTCTAATGATAAAACCTGCACCTCCAAGTTTCAGGTTACCTAGGATACGATTCTATAATGGCAAGATAGACCCAATAGATCACATAAACATATTCAGAGGAGTAATGCAATGGGTCACAACAAGGGATGACCTCCTATGCAGGGTAGTCTCAGGAACATTAAAAAGAGACACATACAGATGGTTTATTGAATTACAACAAGAAAGTGTAACAAGCTTCACAGATTTAAAGATAAATTCTTGGCCTAACACTGTGAGAATACAAGAGTTAGAAGAGGCATTGAATCACCTTTTGCGATAAAACAAAATGGAGATATATTCTAGAACTATACTACCAGGTTCACGGAGGTAATGAAAAAATCTCCGATCTAAACACATCCATCGCAATCTGTGCATAATCTAAAGGACAAGACATGAATACTCCATTAGCCATAGAGCTAAATGTAAATGATGTAAAATATCTAAAAGATATGCTAATGAAGGCCCAGGAGTACATAAACTCGGAGGAAAAAAGAAAAGGGAAAATAAAATGAAAAAGGTATCGTAAGAGAAAAAAAGCATATCAGACACCAAAACAAAGGATCAAAAAATTCGAAAAAGGAAAACCATCATGGAGACCAAAATATGATGAAAAGGTTTACCAGACATCAGAAGTATCTGAAAAACCGAGATATCAAAGATACCAGGACATGGGATTCACAGTTTTTAGCACCAAATATCATATTGACGGTCTTCTATTGGTGATTCTCGCTACAGTCGCTGTCTGACGAAGGGGAGCGTGGACGCTTTCTCTTTAGATCAGACTTGCAGTTGTCTCGTCCTCGGGGTCCCTTGATAAAGTCGAGTCCTGGAAAAGTCGGACCCCAAGTAAGTCGATCCCAGAAATGTCGATCTGGGACCTAATCTGATCAGTTAGGCGATTACAACCCAAATGACCAGATTACCCCCATAGAAAGTCTTATTAATTGGAGGCATCTCTCACTCATTAAGGTAGGTGATTAGAAATGGATAAGTCCCAGCGAAGCAAAGCTCTGAGTAACTGAGTCCTGGACTGATTTCCCCTCGGAGTTCCCCCCCTGGCGCTTGTTGGAAGCGTCTTGGAGTACTGACCAGGTTCCCACCCTCATTGATGAAGCACGTTATCTGCTACCAGGAGGTTCGCGGGGTTGCGATATGAGCCGGAGGCTTTGGAGTCCACGACGTGCGCTCTACGTCAAAATACCAGCAGAGAGGAGGGGAATCGATGACTCAGCTAGGGAGTCGGCGATTCAGGCTCCTAGGTGTGCTCTGGTTGGAGTGTGTGTCAAGTGTTTATGGTGAATATGAGCTGAGAATGAGGACCCCCAAGGAACCCTTTTATAGGGTCCTTGGGGCGTTTCTCATTCAATGTTCCTGGGGCCCACGTAATATGATACCCGTTCAATGGTGCCATAATGACGCGGGCCAAGTCAAGTAACGCATGGGAATCGACGACTCAGGTATGAGACTCATCGATTCAGGGTGGAAAAATCGATTCCCCAAGAGCAAGATTGGCAGTCTACCAGAACTGGCCAACTTTACCATTAAGGCCGACCAAGGACAAGGACAAAGCGACAAAGCAACTGTAGCATTGGAAGTGAGGACATGTGTGCTTTTAACTTGGTAAATATCTCCTCACATTCCGGTGTCCAAGTGATACTACCCTTAGCCGCAGTTTTTAGTAGTTGGAAGAACGGTTTGCATTTGTCATCCGTTTGCGATATGAAACGACTGAGTGCATTGATTCGTCCGTTCAACCTTTGTACTTCTCTAATTGTGCGGGGGGCTTCCATATCAAGTATTGCTTGGATTTTGTCGGGATTTGGTTTAATCCCGTGCTGATCTACGTAGAAACCAAGGAACTTACCTTCCTTGATTCCGAAGGAATACTTATTTGGATTAAGCTTCATTCCGTATTGCTTTAATGTCCTAAGAGTTTCTCTCAGATCCTCGGGGTGCTTTTCGACGCTTGTTGATTTGACCAGAATGTCATCAACATGAGCGGAAACATTGCGACCGATCTGGTCCGCGAAAACCTTGTCCATTAAGCGTTGAAATGTAGCTTCAGCATTCTTTAAGCCGAATGGCATTACTCTATAACAGAATGTCCCTGAGTCCGTAATGAAGGATGTTTTCTCTTCATCAGGCTCATGCATCAGGATTTGCTTATATCCTGAGTGGGCATCCATCATGGAGAGGAGTTCGTTACCAGATTCTCCGTCGACTAACTCGTCGATGGATGGGAGCGGGTAACTGTCCTTGTGGCATGCTTTATTGAGATCTGTGAAATCAATGCACATGCGCCACTTGCCATTGGGCTTCTTGACGAGAACGGGGTTGGCCAACCAAGTTGGATATCGAACTTCTCGGATGTGCCCAGCACTCAGAAGTTTCGATATCTCTTCGTTGGCGGCCTCCCACCTGTCAGAGGTGAGCACTCGACGCTTTTGGCGACGAGCTGGGATGGATGGGTCGACATTAAGTTTGTGCGTCACGATTTGACGCCGTAGCTCTTTTTTCCGCCGTAGCTCTTTTTCTCGAATTTTGGTTTTTTGAAGCTAGTGTTCTCAAGTTCCACTAGCTTATTTTCATTCTGCTCTTCCACCTCAATAAACGATTGGGCTTGCTGGAAGAGTTCAGGTAGAGTCTCCACCTTATGGAGAGTGAGATGCTGGGCCAGAGAGGAGTAGGGTACTAGCCCATTCGTGTATCCCTCTATGTCCAGACTCGGGATTAAGTCGCTCACTTCTGTCATCATTGAAATGAACTTAATAGTATAATCTCTCAACGACAGCTTGTTCTGTCGTAGTGCCAGCAGTGCGTTGGCACTGTGTTTGATCCTAATCATCCCCACGTGTTGGGCGATGAATTTGGATGAGAGGTCCGTAAAACTGGAGATTGATCCAGCTGGCAGACCAGAAAACTACCGATAGGCGCTGCCCTTGAGAGTGCCAGGGAATGCCCGGCACAACAGCGCGTTATCGATGGTTTGCGGTTCCAAGACGCTAAGGTAGAGGTTGATGTGATCCCTTGGATCACCCGAACCATCGTACGCTTCTATCCTGGGTACCCGCCAGGTTTGTGGAAAAGACACCTTCAAAAGGTCCTCTCGAAAAGGAGCACTTTTGATTCTCAGAAATTCCATCGGACCGCTGGCGGCTGGGTTGCCAGCCAACTTCCGACAAAGGTCTTCCACAAACCGTGTTGTAAGAGTCTTTTCAGTGTGACTCTTACTAGGTCCAGCCTTTGATTTTGAAGGCTCTGGACCATCCTTCTTTTTCCCCCCAGATGGAGAATTATGAGAGGCCGATTCACCCGCTCCTTCGCGGGCGACGGTCCTCTGACTCCTTGCTTTCTTGAGGTTGTTGACTCTTTGTTCCATGTTATCCATGAATCTAATCAACTTCGCTTCTAAAGTGGGAGGGATGGATGTTTGAGGGAGCAGACTGGCTTGAGGCTCCTCAGGCCTTTCTTGCCTGTTTTCTTGAGGAAGGTCAGTCTGTGCCCTGTCAGCTACCATTGAGGATTTGCCTTTGTTCCTCAGATGGTAGTCGTGCTTTTGCCTTTCGGAAGTCATTGTTGACAAAAGCGTGTTCCATCTAGAGCGCAAGTGCTTGCTAGAACTAACCCGAGAGAAAGAACGAACTGGAGTCGGCGACTCACAAGGGGTGTCGGCGATTCACAAGGTGGAATCGGCGACACACACTAGTGGAATCGGTGACTGCTTTAGGTAGCTTTTCTTTCGAGTCTGGCCGTGGACAACACTCTTAGATAGCAGAATAACCCGCAATCGGAGACTCACTAGGTGGAGTCGGCGATTGCCTGTGTGAATCGGAGATTCCTTGACACAAAGTTAGCGACTCACCCTAAGGGAATCGAGCTAAGCTTTGCGAAAAAAATTTCGCGATTACGACGGGATATCGTGGTTCGATATTCCCACAGACGGCGCCAGCTGATGAAGCACAGAATCTGCTACCAGTAGGCTCGCGGAGTTGCGAGATGGGCCGGAGACTGTGGAGTCCACGACACGCGCTCTACGTCAAATACCTGCAGAAAAGGTGGGGAATCAGCGACTCTCTTGGGAGTAGGCGATTCGGGCTCCTGGATGCTCTAGTGTGGAGTGTGTTGGTCAAGTGAGAATGTTATGAATGGAGGACAACCCTAGGACCCTTTTATAGGGTCCTAGAGGCGTTTCCGTTCAATTGAGTGGGGCCCGCCCCATTATGGTACCCTATTGAAGGGCGCCATAATGGTGTGGGCCCGCCCACGTAACGGCTGGGAGTCGGTGACTCAGGTGTGGGAATCGCCGACTCCTTTGAGGCCAAGTCCTCGGTCTACCAGACCCGAGTTCCCTGGCCGGAGTCGGCGATGCACCCCTGGAGTCGGTGACTTGGTAGTCCTAGTCGGCGACTCCCAAGTGTTGCCTTGGGCTCTTAACGTAGACACGTGCTCCGCACCGTGGAAGCCTTCCGGGGGTCCGGCATATAGCGACGGAACCCTATTCCTTGTTTGAAGGGCGTTGATGGGAGTGACTGACGTAATCTGGTATGTCTCACCAATTACTGAAAGCGAAAAAAGACAAAAAGTCCCATAGTCTTTTTTATGGTAGAAATTCAGCCAATACATCGAATGGGAATAGGTGATTCCTGGTATGAATCGGAGATTCTGTTTGACAAAGTCAGTGATCCCTCTAGGAGAGTTCAAGCCATACTTTACGAAGAAAATTTCGTGATTACGACGAGATATCAGTGGTTCGATAGTCCCATAGATAGCTCCAGCTGATGAAGCACGGAATCGGCTATTAGGGGCTCGCAGCAGTGCGAGGTGATGCTGGAAGCTTTGGAATCCACTACGCGCGCTCTACGTCAAATTTGTTGGAGGGGAATTGGCGATTCAGGTGTGGGAATCGGCGATTCCTCTCTGACTGTACTCTGGTTGGAATGAAACTTCTCCTCTGCCTTGGAATGATCCCTTTGGACCCCTTTTATGGGATCCTCGGGGGCACAGTCCGCGGCGGGCATCGCGCCCGGCCATAACGGCGTCCGTTAATGGCGCATTAATGGCGCGGGCTGGTAACAAGTAACGCCCGTGAATCGGCGATTCAGGTGGGAATCGGAGATTTGGTAGCCCAATCGGCAATTCACGGGGTTTACATGAGGATTTGAGGATGACCTTTGTTCCGCAACCGTGGAGCCTTCCGAGGGTCCGGCATAAAATGACAGAACCCTAGTCCTTGTTGAAGGACGTTGTTGGGAGTGACTGACGTAATCAGGCATGTCTCACCAATTTTATTTCTTATCTTTAGTAGTTTGAATCATATTTTAGATTTTTATATCATCTGCATTAAGTAAATTCATAATATATATCATTCAACAAAATCATCTTTAATTTCATTGTCACATATATATATATATATAAACATTTTAACAGACTAAACATTTTAACAGACTAAACATTTTAATAGAGAAATAACAGTGATGGTACCCTAACCCTAGAATTGGGCTTTTGACCGATGATCAGGGCAGGGACGAATCTTTGGCTAAAATTGAGGTTTATTTTCAAATCTTATATGGATACAAATTTATATACTTTATTTTACCTTGTGATACCATTTATATACTTATTGATATTTAAAATAATGTCCTTTATTGATAATATATATATTTTTAATGTATGTCGTTTTTGAAAATCGTATTTTTTATGATAATTGTAGAGAAGATTCAATTTTATTTTCGAGAAATATTGTATATTTCAAGAATACATTTAATGTTAATCTTTAAATTTGTATAAAAATATTAAATGTGTTTTACAAAAAAATCTTAAATTAAACATTTGAAACGTCTAGTACGTTACATATGTTACAAATGTATGGGTAATTTTGTCACTAAAAAATTTCAACCTTATTCGTCATTTCGTTCTATAAATATCGGAAAATTCATGCTATCTTTATAAAATTTGATCACCATACATACCCAATATGTTATAAATAGAAGATGATCAAGTCAAGTTTTTCCAGACTAAATATGAGTTTCTTACGAATAATCGTCGCGGAATATGATAGACCAATTGGCCGTTATCATCTGTGATCTAGAGAATCATATCTCAAGTTCATGTATTCGATTCCTTTTTTATTACGAAGACTGTGCTTCCACCGTTTTTTGCAGATCTACACTCAATAGAGATGCATCTGATAATCGCGGACGCCACATTATTTGAAGAAATGGGAAAGGAAATCGAATTAAAAATGCAATGTAATTGCAGAAGTGAGCAACATTTAAAATGATGGAATCAGAAATACATTCGATAAATTTTCAAATTCACGAAAATGAAAATGATGGGAAGCTATGATATGGATGAAGTAGCATCATGTATTAGGGATTTAGTTTTTTTTCGATTGTTTTCAACATTATATGTGTTATTAGAAATAAATATATAGAGTATTCTTTTATAATATAATTACTTTATTTTTTAATAGAGTAGTGAAGGTATAAAAATGTAATTATATTTTAAAATATAATTATTCTGTAAAACCTAGATCATTATCAAATATAGAGTAGAGATGCAACTGAGGCCGGATCTGACCCGGACCAAGAAACCCTAGGTCAATCTTTTCTACATTTTTCTCACTTATTTTTTAATTTCAGACCACTTTTGATGACCATCTAATGATTCTTCAACAAAAGAACCTCCCCACATATGACACAAGGATATTTTCCTTGCCGTCGTCTGTAGGACCCTAAAAAGGAGTTAAGAATCTCGTCCCCCTCCCATATAACATGCCCACTCATCCGGCCTATTGGATATATATAATATCTAGATATATATATGTATCATTTACATAATTTTAGAGTATCAAATTCCACCCACAATTATAAAGGGGTTGTTACAATCTTTAGGTGTATATATACCCATCTAATAAGAGCTAAATAATTGTCATGATTATTAGCCAAAATCATCTCTCTTTTATTCTGTTACAATGTCGAGCATCAGTCAGTCCATTCCGTCCATGGTGTCATCTCCTTCATCCTCCACAGTTCCAAGATCCAATATGGTATTAGATGTGTCCACCGTTCCTAGGACCACTCAACATCCAGCTATTCCGTTACTTACCGACCCTCAGATGTCGGAATCTCTCCCGGAACTCCTTCGTTTGGGTCCATTCAGAGTTTTCTTCATATTAAACTCACAGTGACCAATTATCTCATTTGGAAGATTCAGTTCACCCAATTGATCAATTATTTCTCACTACAACAGTTCATCGATCCAATTGTTTCTCCTCCGGCACACTCTCCTACATGCTTGAATTTCCAGGCGTGGTAGCGCAAAGATCATCTCCTAGTGAGCTGGATCTTATCTTCCCTGTCGGAAGAAATCATTCTGCCGATCTTGGGACTCACCTCTGTAGCTACGATTTGGAGCACACTCGCATCGTCATATGGCCGCCCGTTCGAGTCCCACATCCTTCAGTATAGATGCAACTCCAAAATACCCGTCTCACGAGGCCGTCGAGGATATTTCAAAATTCCTCTGACGGGCGAAATTAATTGCCGATGAACTCTCGGTTGCTGGTGCTCCGGTCCCCCTTCGAGTCTTCAATGCGTCGATCTTCAACAATCTACACACCGATTACGGGCAGGTAGTGACAGTGCTCGCTGTCCGCCAGGCGTCGGTCCAATTCGACGAGCTAATGGAGCTCATGACAAGCCACAAAATACTCTTACGGCTCCGCTACCCGGTCGTCGTCGCCGCGAATCAAAAATAGGCGAGGTCTAATGTGTTCGATGCTACTGTGAAGACGATGCAATCTGGGAACGACAATCGATTTGGAAATCACGACGCAATGGGAGCTCAACCACAGCAGGACCCGTATCCAGTTTGTGGGCAAAATGGCCACAACCCATATAAATGCTATTATAGGGTCCAGCCCAATACAAGTGCAAATGAAAATAATCAAGGTATAAATTCATTTAATCGTCCACCTCATGTGACACGTCAGCTCGCCACTCATTAGACAACTATTATGGAATCACATTACGCTCCTACTGAGTTGGATTTCAAAAATGCCACGTCAGTGTGGTATCCAGATACGGGGGCCACCCACCATTTCACTCCAAATCTTCAAACAATTAATTTACCACAACCATACCATGGGCCTGGATCAGCCTAACTAGGTAATGGGACTAAATTGGCTATAGAACATGTGGGAAATGGTAAATTAATTGTGGTTCCACATCTATTTTTCTCAAGGAGATATTTCACATTCCATCCTTGTATACTATATTATTATCTGTTTATCAATATTGTAGGGTTAATAATTGTTACTTCCTCTTTGATAAATCTTGTGTCATTGTGAAGGACTAGGCTACTCACAAGGTGCTGGCTCAAGGAGTCTATAGTGGTTACCTTTACATGATCGTGTCCACTCTTGTATCGTCTCAGTCACCGGAGTCTTCACTCCACTCGAGCTTCCATTGATCTTTTGCATCAAAGGCTTGGTCACCCACATGAGTCCATTGTTCGACATGTTATTTCTCATAATGAATTACCTTCATCATCTATGAAGTTTAAACAATGTAGCTCTTGTATGTTTGGTAAACCTAGCTGAAAATATCTTCCCTCTACATTTTCTAATTAGTGCCATTTCCCTTTGGAAATTGATGAAGTACGGAAAATGCTACCAGGGCTTACGGTGGTGCGAGGTCATGCCGGAGGCTCTGGAGTCCACGACGTACGCTCTATGTCGAATCATCCGAGAGAAGCCAGCGATTACAAGTGTATACTTGGCGATTTGCTCTGGATTAGATGGAACTGATGCCTTGGAATGAGCCAGAGGACACCTTTTATAAGAACTTTTGGCCACAATCCGCGACAGTGATGCTACTGGGCACATGTGATGGTCCAGAATAATCGACGATTTGGGGGGAGAATCGACGATTTAGGAGTAGGGTCGACGAGTTTGAAGGAGCGAGATCGGCATTCTGCTAGTACTGGCGATCTCGGCCTCAACTCGGCGACTTTCCCATCTAGATCGGTGATTTGGCAGCCCAAGTCGGAGATCCATTAGTTCAACTCGAAGACTTGATGAAAACCATCGTTCTGCAATCGTGGGAGCCTTCCACTAGGCCGGTATATAGGGAACGGAAACCAAGTCCCTTTTGAGGGACGTTGAGGGGAGTACAGTCATGTATCAGCAGTACTACCCCCTAAGGAGAGCATTTGATAAAGCATATACCGCCATTATCCCCCCCAAGCAAGCTAGGTTAAGTGAATCATTAATGCTATAGAGACAAAATGATCCTTGATCCATTAAGGCCATAATAACAAATGGATTTGATTTTGGCCATAGTGACAGAATCTAGTTCTAGACATAGCGATAGAACTACATACAATGTATGTCGAACTCTGGCCAAGGAGATTCGGCGATTCTAACTGAAAATCGGTGATTTTTATGAGAAGCCGGCAATTACCATAGAAATCAAACCGGTTGTGCTCAAAGAAAAATCGACGATTTTGCTTTTTCAAAAATCCAATCTAAGGGAAGATGAAAGATCTGACGAGCGAAGAAACTGACTTGACACGGCACGCAAAAAATTAGCAAAATTCGCCGATTTCAGGTGAAATTGACGATTTTATAATCTGGGTTTTTTTTGCAGAGCTTTGTGGACAACGCTCTTAGCAGGTAGACGATTTCCAAATCGGCGATTCCTCAAGTGAAGTCGGCAATTTCTTACAAAATCCAACCAGAACTTCAAGAAAGAATCGGAGATTCTAATCGAAATCGGCGATTTCTCCTTTGTAAAGTCAACGATCTCTCAAGGAGAGAAATCAGACCGGACTAAAATAACGAAAAATCGGCGATAGTAACAGGAAAATTGACGATTTGATAGTCCCACAGACAGTGTTAGCTGATGAAGCACGGAATATCTTAACAGGGCTCGCGGTGGTGCGAGGTGATGTCGGAGGCTCTGGAATCCACGACATGCGCTCTACGCCAAGTCTTTCGGGAGGAATTGGCGATTTGATGCGTATAATCGATGATTCGCTCTGTGTTTCTCGCTCTAGAATGGATTGGAGTCCCCGATGTGCTTTGAATAATGAAATATCTGAGGTGGATCGAGAAATCACAAGATTCCGCAATTAAAGAGCTCGAGGCTAAATCCTAGGAGCTTGAAGTTAAGACTATAGCTGAGGCTGAATTTTCAAAAGAAATCGACACGTTGAAGTCTCAACTTGATGCAGAGATTGGGAGTATTGTTACGTGGCATACCAACATTCAGAAACTTGAGTCGGATCACTCCCAATCTGAAGAAAACTAAAGAAAGCCAATGAGGAGATGTTGAATGACAAACAAGCCCTTGACGAGCTCAAGCGCAAGCTTCGAGAAGCCAAGGACTAGATTTTATCTCCTAGACTCTTTTGTAATAATTTTTTTTGAGTATTTTGGAATCTTTTTGTTTGATTATTAATGAAAAATCTTTTGTTTTCCCTTTGTTAATTTTCCATATAAATTATCTTTAAATTGTAACCTAGGTTCGAAACTAGATTCGCGAGTCGTAATTTAGACACTTGTTAGTCGTAAATTAGACTCTATAACCCTCACTTAGACACTCTGGTCGTAAGCTTTGTCGTATGAGTCGTAGTTAAGTCGTCAGTTAAATTTACGGATAATTTATATCTCCAAATTAACTTAGAGTCGCAAAAAATACTTCAAACAATAAATGAAAAAAAAGACATAAAATACTATCGTAAATATTTAGAATCTTAGGGTTAGATTTATAAATATTCGTGAAATACCTAATTTGTACTCAAGAGTCGCAAACTAGGGTTGTGATCGCAATTTAGACTTACTGTCGTAAATTGGATTTAATTTTGTAAATATTTAGAATCTTAGGGTTAGATTCGTAAATATCCGTTGGATCCCTAATTCAGACTACAATTCTAGACTTGAATCCTGATTTATAGTCCAACTCCAGCCATAGCGACGAAGCGACTCTCGATCCTCATCAAGGCCATAGTGACAAGATGGGATAGGATCATTAAGGCCATAGCGAGAAAATGATCCTTGATCTATTAAGGCCATAGCGATAAAATAGATTTAGAACTAGGGTTTTGATTGTAGTCCTATCGTAAATATTTAGAATCTCGGGGTTAGATTCGTAAATATTTTCGTGATACCCGATTTAGATTCGCAAGTCGTAAATCAGTGTTAGGTGGTGAAAATTTTTCGAAAGTGTTTTATCATCCCTGAATATCACATCGTATTGGATTAAGAGTATTTTTGCTTAAATTTCGAAATTTTACAAAATAAACTATTCTATTTGGTAAACTATTTAGAGAATTAACATAAATAATAAGAATAACTAAGAAATAAGAATGCTAATATATAGCGTAATATTGTTTGTGTGCCAGGTGTTTGGGACCATTGTCTCGGCATGCCTCCGTAAGCGATAAGTGTCTGGCAGTATCTCTTCTTCGACGATGTAGGGTCCTTCAAAGTTAGACGATAACTTATTTCTGGTCTATTCCTTTTTGTTATGCTTGCCTATCGCGTGACGAGAGTCCCTGGTAAGAATACTTTTTTTCGTACTTGGCGGTTGTGGTATCTTGATACGCTAGCCTTGTACGCTTCGTTACGCAGTTTCTCCTCGTCACGCGTTTCTTCCCTTAACTCTAGCTCTGTCGTCAGGTTTTTGTCATTAGTTTCCTTGTCGTAGTTCGAGATTATGTATGTTGGTATACTCATCTCGATTGGTAAAATGGCTTCCACTCCATAAGTCATAGCGAAAGGGGTGTTGCCCGTGGGGTTCTTGCTTGTTATGCGATATGCCCATAGGATTTCGCACAGCTTGTTTGCCCATGCCCTTTTGCTGATTCGATTTTCTTTTTCAATCCTTGTATGATAGTCTTGTATGTTACTTCCACTTGTCCGTTTGCCGGAGGTCGGTAAACGGAGACAAAGTGAAGTTTTACGACCAAGTCCTCGCACATTCATGAAAATCCCCCCTGTGAAATGTGTCCCATTGTCTGTGACAATGTGATAGGGAATTCCGAATCGGCACAATATAGACTTAGATGAACTTGACTGCCGCATCTTGAGTGATCTTTGCTACCACTTGGGCTTCGCCCATTTTGTAAAGTAATTTACTATAACAAAAATGAATCAAGCCTTGGACGTGGAGGGTGGGAATGGATCCACTATGTCCAGTCCAAACCGAGCGAATGGTATCGTGCTCAAGGTCGGAGTCATGTCCGCCGATGGTCTCTTTTGCATTGGACTGTGCAACTGATACACTCGGTACTTGTGGACGAAAGGGCCGGCCTCTATCCTCAGAGTTGGCCAATAGTACCGTAGCCTAATGATTTTGAAGGCTAGTGCTCTTCCACCTTCATAGAGTCCGCAGGAGCCTTCGTGCACTTCGCGGATTACTCTATCCGTATCCGTCTTGGCCAAACAGCGCAACAACGGACTATCGAAGGACATTTTATAAAGTACCCCTCCGATGTCGCAATACTCTTGGCTGCCTTGTATTTCAACTTTTTGCCCTCGCCTTTCTTGTCTGGAAGTGTTCCATTTCGAATGAACGCAAGTATTGGTTGTCTCCAATCCTCTTGAGGACCGGAACTGACACAAGAATCGGGATGGAGTACGGAGTCCACTAGAATTTCGCACTGCCCTTCTTCCTAGGCCGAGGCTAGGCGTGCTAACGTATCGCCCGGCGTATTTTGGATTCGCGGGATTTGCTCGATTTTGAACTCAGTGAATTGTTTGGTGAGTTCTACCATTGCTTCCACATATTTAGTAATTTATGGTTCCTTGCAATCGAACTCACCTGTGGTTTTCCGAGCTACGAGCTGTGAATCATTGTGAAGTGTCGCCTTCAAAGGGACGAGAGTTCTCAACAACATTAGTCCACGTATAGTTGCTTTGTATTCCGCGACATTATTGGATGCCGGGAAATGAAGTCATATCTAGTGTTCGTAGTTTTTTCCATCTGGACTATGAATTTTCACTCTGATACCCGCGCCAGTGCTGCAACTCAAACTGTCTACTTCAACAATCCATGGTTGGGCATGGGTGGTTGGTGTGAGTTCGACGATGAAGTCTGCTACAGCTTGCCCCTAAATAGCAGGCTGGTCGGGAATCTAGGTCAAACTCGCTGAGCTCGATTGCCCATTTAGTTAACCTCCCAGAGATGTCGGGTTTGTGAAGTAGACGACGTAGGGAACATGATGTCAGTACTATTAACATGTACACTAAGAAGTAGGCACGAAAGCGACGACATGTGTAGATCACATCGTATTCGTTTTTCTCAATTGGGGAGTATCGTATTTTTGAGCCTTGATGTCACCTCTAGTGATAGTAGATAGGGACCTGATCCTTGTCCCTCTGCGCGATATGGACCATACTCACAACTTCCTATGAGGCTTCTATATATAAGTACAGGTCCTCCCTATCCTTGAGTGATGTCAGCATTGGTAGTGTGGACATGTGTGTTTTTAACTTAGTAAATGCGTCCTCGCATTTCGGTGTCCATGTTATGCTCCCATTAGCCATAGTTTTTAGTAACTGGAAAAATGGTTTACACTTATCAGCCGTTTGCGATATTAAACGACTGAGTGCATTGATTCGACCGTTCATTCTTTGTACATCTCTAATTATGCGGGGGGCTTCCATATCAGTGATTTCTTGGATTTTCTCGGAATTTGGTTTAATCCCGTACTGACTTAGATTCCAAGGAACTTGTCTTCCTTGATTCCGAATGCGCACTTGGTCGGGTTGAGCTTCATTCCGTATTGCTTCAATGTGCCTTAGATTTCTCTCAGATCTTCAGGGTGTTTTTCCATGTTAGACGATTTGACTAGGATATCATCAACGTAAGTGGAAACATTACGCCCGATCTAGTCCACGAAGACCTTGTCGATTAAGCGTTGGAATGTAGCCCAAACATTCCTTAAACCGGATGGTATCACTCTATAACTGAATGTCCTCGAGTCTGTGATGAAGGATGTTTTTTACTCATCCGGATCATGCATCAGGATATGATTGTATCCTGAGTGGGCATCCATCATAGATAGGAGCTCATTACCGGATGCTCCATCGACTAGTTCGTTGATAGAAGGCAGCGGGTAACTGTCTTTGGGGCATTCTTTATTGATATCAGTGAAATCAATATACATACACCATTTGCCATTAGGTTTTTTGACGAGGATGGGGTTTGCCAACCAAAGCAGATATCGAACTTCTCGAATGTGTCCAACATTTAAAAGTTTCGATATCTCCTCATTGGCCTCTACCCGCCTGTTAGCAGTGAGTACTCGACAGTTGCACTCACCCTTATCTAGAATATTTTTGAGATCCTTTGACCATTGCAATCACCCTATTGATTGGGTATCACATGCATTGATGATAAGAAGACGGGACTGCCTTGATTTCGTGGATGAAGGGTCGACCGAAAATTCCATGAAAAGTGGATTCTATGTCCACCACTATAAAATGACAAGTCCGACTAACCCTCACTCGTCTGGTACCAATGGAAACTTTCAGATCAATAATGCCGGCCACTAGGGAGGCGACGTTAATGTACCCATATATGGCTTCCTTGTAGGAAGATAGATCCTCCCATTGAAGGCCCATTCGGGTGAAAGTGTCCATGTAGAGGATATACGTGTAACTGTCGTTGTCGACTATCATCCTCTTGACTCAGGAATTGGGACCGATGTCTACTTGGATCACGAGTGGATCCTCGTGAGGTTGCATAATATCTCCAGGTCGTCATCCGAGAAGTATGTGGACTTCTCTTTGCGGACCCGTTTTCCGTTGTCTCGAGGTTTTGATGCCGACATCAGCATCTTCCGGGAGTATCCTATGTTCTAGCCAACCGAACTACCACCAAATATCATATTGATGGTTTTCCATTGGCAGTTCTCTCTACTGTCGCTGTCTGGCGAAGGAGAGCGTGGACGCTTTCCCTTTGGATCAGACTTGTAGTTTTCTCGTCCTCGGGGTCCCTTGACAAAGTTGCCAAGTTCCCCTTTCGAGATCAACTGCTCGACATAGCAGCAGAGCTCCCTGCAATAACCCGTTTTCCACCCTTTGTATGACTACTCTTGGTTGTAGGGTCTAAAGAAGGAGGAGCGAGCAGATCCGCTCAGTTCTTTAGTTTCTCTAACAATTCTCCTCTGCTGATTGTGAGTGGGGTGTAATCTCTCCATGGTTGGTTTATACCCTTAGCAGATTTCTTCGGTGCTTGTTTGTTTGAGGTTTGGTACACCATGTTGTCATGTTTTGGCTTCCACTCATGGTAATACAGCATCTCGAACTTGGTCACAATGCACCAGCAACTAGAAGTCTGGATAACCCAAGATGAGTTGAGACACCTATTCCAGGTTTGGAGGGTCCCAAGTCAACTCTTGGGAAGATCGACTTACCAGGTGTCGACTTTCCTAGGACTCAACTTCTGGATAAAGTCGAGTCCTGGAAAAGTTGGACCCAAGGAATTCGATCCAGAAATGTCGACCTGGGACCAGATCTGATCAGTTAGGCGGTTACAGCCCAAATAATCAGATTACCCCCAAAAAAGTTTTATAAATAGGAGGTATCTCTCACTCATTAAGGCAGGGGATTAGGAGTAGAGTAGTCTCAAGGAAGCAGAACTCTGAGAAACTGAGTCCCGGCCTGATTTCCCCTTGGACTTCCCCGCCTGACGCTTGTTGGAAGCGTCTTGGAGTACTGATCAGGTTCCCACCCTCATCAACTCTCTTCTCGAGGTTTATGCCGTGTGGATGGTGTACCTTTTAGAGATACCATGCAAGTTATCCTTTCCATTGTATCTTTTTTTCTCAAATTTGGATTTTTTAAAGCTAGGGGTCTCAAGTTCCTCTAGCTTGTTCTCATCCTCCTCTTCCATCTCAATGTACAATTGAGCTTTTTGGAAGAGTTATGGTAAGGTCGCAGTCTTCTGGACCTTCAGACTTTCTGCCAATAGGGAGTAGGGTATTAACCCTTTAATATATCCTGCAATGGCCATACTCAGGATTAAGTCGTTCACTTCTGTCATCATAGAAGTGAACATGATCGTGTAATTCTGCAGGGTTCGACTTTTTTCCAGGTCGCTAGCTAGGGAGCCGTGCACGGAAATTAACCCGGCGGGGATCGACTTTTCTGGAGAAAGGGTTCGACTTTTTTCCAAGACAACGTCAACTTCTCTGATGGAAGCTGCTCCTCCAGATCAGGCCACGACTTTTTCAAGGCCATGAACTCCAGTCTTCAAATTCATCAAGGAGTATAAGGAGTACTTTTTTGACAAGTCGACTTTTTCAGGATGGTGGCCACAAAGAGTACTTCTCATGCACGGGAGAGTTCTCAAGAAACATCAGAACAACCAACAAAGAGTCATAGGCCCAAAAGACCTGTAGGTCGACCACCCAAAGCTAATAAGAACACAATACTTAATACTGCACAAACAGAACCTGAATCAGCTCATCAAGCATCAGTAGGTATAGAAAATCAGCTTATCACACTGCAAGCAATAGCTGATGCCATGCAAGCCCTTGCAGAAAAGGAGCAGCCACAGCAAGAAGAAAAGGTTCCTGATCAAACAAAACCTCAGAGCAATCAGGAACCAGGGGCCACAGTAGCAATATCAGAAAGTCTCCACGAGTTCGTGCAAATTCCACTAGAAGAACTGGTAAGCATGAAAGAGACAATAGCCAGAATGGGCGAGAGACTAAAAACAATTGAAAAATCAAGAGTGTCAATGTTCCATTCAAAAGCACAAACTTCAAACAGCCTAAAACACATCATGAGGTTTCAAGCATGCACGTAGCTCACTCAAGCTCATTACCGCCACGTATACCTAAGAAAATGGAGAAACAAAAAATGCAGGTACCATAAAAAAAACCCGTACAAGAGGAGGGAACGTGAGATACAGATGAGGAAGGATTTGAATTCCTCACCTGGCTGAAAGGCATGGAATCCCTACACAAATCTCTAATGATAAAACCTGCACCTCCAAGTTTCAGGTTACCTAGGCTACAATTCTATGATGGCAAGATAGACCCAATAGATCACATAAACATATTCAGAGGAGTAATACAATCGGTCACAAGAAGGGATGACCTCCTATGCAGGGTAGTCTCAGGAACATTAAAAGGAGACACATACAGATGGTTTATTGAATTACAACAAGGAAGTGTAACAAGTTTCACAGATTTAAAGATAAAATTCTTGGCCTAACACTGTGAGAATACAAGAGTTAGAAGAGGCACTGAATCACCTTTTGCGATAAAACAAAATGGAGATACATTCTAGACTATACTACCAGATTCACGGAGGTAATGCAAAAAATCTCCGATCTAAACACAACCATCGTAATCTATGCATAATCTAAAGGACTAGACATGAATACTCCATTAGCCATAGAGCTAAATGTAAATGATGTAAAATGTCTAAAAGATCTGCTAATGAAGGCCCAGGAGTACATAAACTCTGAGGAAAAATGAAAAAGGAAAATAAAATGAAAAAGGTATCGTAAGAGAAAAAAAAGCATATCAGACACCAAAACAAAGGTTCAAAAATTCGAAAAAGGAAAACCATCATGGAGACCAAAATATGATGAAAACGTTTACCAGACATCAGAAGTATATGAAAAACCGAGATATCAAAGATACCAGGACATGGGATTCACAGTTTTTAGCACCAAATATCATATTGATGGTCTTCTGTTGGCGATTCTCGCTACTGTCGCTGTCTGGCGAAGGGGAGCATGGACGCTATCTCTTTGGATCAGACTTGCAGTTATCTCGTCCTCGGGGTCCCTTGATAACGTCGAGTCCTGGAAAAGTCAGACCCCAAGTAAGTCGATCCCAGAAATGTCGATTTGGGACCTGATTTGATCAGTTAGGCAGTTACAACCCAAATGACCCGATTACCCCCATAGAAAGTCCTATAAATAGGTTGCATCTCTCACTCATTAAGGTACGTGATTAGAAATGGATAAGTCCCTGCGAAGCAAAGCTCTGAGCAACTGAGTCCTGGCCGGATTTCCCCGCGGAGTTCCTTGCCTGGCACTTATTGGAAGCGTCTTGGAGTACTGACCAGGTTCTTACCCTCATTAATGAATCACGTTATCTGCTACCAGGGGGCTCGCGGGGTTGTGAGATGAGCCGGAGGCTTTGGAGTCCACGACGCGTGCTCTACGTCAAAATACCTGCAGAGAGTAGGGGAATCGATGACTCAGCTAGGGAGTCGGCGATTCAGGCTCCTAGGTGTGCTCTGGTTAGAGTGTATGTCAAGTGTTTATGGTGAATATGAGATGAGAATGAGGACCCCCCAAGGGACCCTTTTATAGGGTCCTTGGGGCGTTTCTCATTCAATGTTCCTGGGGCGCACGTAATATGGTGCCCGTTCAATGGTGCCATAATGACGCGGGCCAAGTCAAGTAACGCATGGGAATCGGCGACTCAAGTATGGGACTCATCGATTCAGGGTGGAATAATCGATTCCCCAAGAGCAAGGTTGGCAGTCACCAGAACTGGCCAACTTTACCCGGAATTGATGGCTCACCTTTGGAATCGACGACTTGGTAGTCCCAATTGTCGATTCCCAGTGTTGACTTGAGTACTTGACGTAGACACTTGCCCGCAACCGTGGAGCTCTGCGGGGGTCCGGCATAAAGCGATGGAACCCTAGTCCTTGTTGAAGGGCGTTGCTGGGAGTGACTGACGTAATCAGGCATGTCTCACCAGTACTCCTCCCTGAAGAGAGCACAAGAAACATGCGTGTATCGCCCGTATCCCCCCCCCAAGCAAGGTTGTTGTGTGATCCGCATCACTATCAGATGGGATTTGATCATTGCGGCCACTGCGACACAATGATTTCGTATCCATCACTATCAGATGGATTGATTCACTATCAGAATCTAGTTCTAGGCCAACGGAACTACGTGTTTATAATCCAACCCTGGTCAAGGGTGAATTTTTCTGTGTCATCAAGGCCAAAGCGACAAGCTGAATGGACTTACTATCAGAGTCTGATTATGGTCAAAGCGACAAAATCTATTGATTCACTATTAGAATTTGATTCACTATTAGAATCTAGCTCACTATTAGAGCTAATGTTTATAGTCAACTCTGATCAAGAGCGACTTTTTGTCTGCAACGACGGTTACCCCATCACGGCCAAAGCGACAAGATTGGTTGAGATCATTAAGGACGAAGCGAAAAAATAATCTCTAGTCTATCAAGGCCAAAGCGATAAGATAGATTGACTTACTATTAGAATCTGACTCACTATCTGAGTCTGATTCACTATTAGAATCTGATTCACTATTAGAATCTTACCTGCAAAAAAGAAAATATCGTGCAAAACAACTAGATCACTCCAAAATGCATATTATTATTGACTTATTGAACTTACCGCGCGATTTTACCTTCCACAATGTCCCACCTTTGCTCAAATTAATCCTCGGTAAATCTGGCCCAAGCGACAGATTTACCATGCTCAATTTTTTGACGACTTCCGGCCAAAGTGACAGGAGTGTCAGGAGAGTTTGTGATACACCCCCCTGATGAAGCACGGAATCTGCTACCAGTAAGCTCGCGGGGTTGCGAGGAGGGCCGGAGGCTTTGGAGTCCACGACGCGCGCTCTACGTCAATGTACCTGCAGAAGTGGAGGGGAATCGGCGACTCTGATCAGGAGCGACTTTTGTTGTGGATTCTGGCCGAAGCGACAGAATGCGTGGATTCACTATTAGAATCTGATTCTGGCCGAAGCAACAGAATGCGTGGATTCACTATTAGAATCGGGTTCTGGCCGAAGCGAGAGAATGTGTGGATTCTGGCCGAAGCGACAGAATGCGTGGATTCCGGCCGAAGCGACAGAATCTAGTTCACTATCAGAATTGATGTTTATAGTCCACTCTGATCAAAAGCGACTTTACGTCCGTAACGACGGTTACCCCATAGGCCAAAGCGCAAGATGGGTTGAGATCATTAAGGCCAAAGCGACAAAATGATCTCCAAGTGTTTGAAGAATTATTGAAGCCAAAGCGACAACATAATTCTTGGTCCATTAAGGCCAAAGCGACAAAATGGACCGACTCACTATCAGAGTCTGATTCTGGCCGAAGCGACAGAATGCGTGGATCCTGGCCGAAGCGACAGGATCATTCCTACAAAACATAAATAACCTACAAAACAACTGTATTAGTCTAAAGGATATATTTATTGATTTACTGACCTTGCCGTGCGGGGCTGCTCCTCGTGCTGCTCCTCCCTATGCTCAATAAATCCTTGATTGATCTGGCCGGAGCGACAGATCTATCATGCTCATAATGCGACAGCTTCTGGCCAAAGCGACAGAAGTGTCGGGAAGAGCTTATGATACTCCCGCCCGAGTTCGACGACTTCTGGCCGAAGCGACAGAAGTGTCGGGAAGAGCTTGTGATACTCCCCCCTTGAGATCATTAAGGCCGAAGCGTCAAAATGACCTCTGGTCTACTAAGGCTGAAGCGACGAAGCAGACCGACTCACTATCAGAGTCTGATTCTGACGAAGGCTACAGATCCACTATCAGGATCCGATTCTCGCCTCGGATACAGAACCTGCTGATTCACTATTAGAATCTGATTCCTGTCGAGGCTACAGATTCACTATCAGAATCCGATCCTAGCCTGGACTACGGAATCTTTACCTGCAAAAAAGGAAAACAGTCTGCAAAACAACTAGATTAGTCCATAAACACATATATTTATTATTGAACTTACCGTGCGATTTACCTTTCGTGATGCCCTTCCTTTGCTCAAATTTGTCCTTGGTAAATCTGGCCGAAGTGACAGATTTTACCGTGCTCAAATTTTTTGACGACCTCTGGCCGAAGAGACAGAAGTGTCGGGAGAGCTTGTGATACTCCCCCAGGATTTTGACGACTTCTGGCCGAAGCAACAGAAGTGTTGGGAGAGCTTGTGATACTCCCCCCGAAGTTTGACGACTTCTGGCCGAAGCGACAGAAGTGTCGGGAGAGCTTGTGATACTCCCCCTCGGATTTTGACGACTTCTGGCCGAAGCGACAGAAGTGTCGGGAGAGCTTGTGATATTACCCCTCGTAATTTGACGACTTCTGGCCGAAGCGACAGAAGTGTCGGGAGAGCTTGTGATACTCCCCCTCGAATTTTGACGACCTCTGGCCGAAGTGACAGAAGTGTCGGGAGAGCCTGTGATACTCCCACCGAAGATTGTGCTTTGGTGACACAAAAATTTTTGGCACGAGTGTTTTTCGAAGTATGTGATTGTCGGTGAACTATCTATTGTTTTTCCTTTGCTAATCTTTCATATAAATTACCCTTCAAATTATAACTAAGGTCCGAAACTAGATTCACAAGTCGTAATTTAGCCACTCTGGACGTAAATTAGACACTGCTAACCCTATTGCTAGCCACTCTGGGCGTAGACTTGGTCGTACGAATCGTAGCTCAGACTACGGTTAAATTTACGGACAATTTATACCTCTAGATTAGCGTAGGGTTACTAGAGATAGAGCAAACGACGAATCGGAGATATTCGACACTCAAAGGTTTCCTTGAAATTTGGAACCTTAACGATGGAGAGAGTTTGTGATACTCCCTCCTGAAGTGTGACGACTTCTGGCCGAAGCGTCAGAAGTGTCGGGAGAGTTTGTGATACTCCCCCCTTGAATTTTGACGACTTCTGGCCGAAGCGACAGAAGTGTCGGAGAGAGCTTGTGATACTGCCTCTTGTGATGTTTTGATATTTTTGTAATATTTTTGGAACTTATTTTAACCAATTATTTTGCTTTCTTAATTAATTGTTTATTTAATTTATTTTTTGAATTGTAACTAAGACCCGAAACTAGATTCACAAGTCGTAATTTAGCCACTCTGGACGTAAATTAGACTTTGGTAACCCTATTGCTAGCCACTCTGGGCGTAGACTTGGCCGTACGAATCGTAGCTCAGTCTACGGCTAAATTCGTGAAATAAATTAAACTTCACAACTAACTTAAGACTCGTAAAGTTTATTGACGTAATAAGTTGGAGATACAAAAATTGTCGGGAATAGGACTTAGAACTTTTTTGAGAACCTAAGATTCTAGATTTCATTCCCTAATGTGTAGTTGAGCTCTGGCCGAAGCGACAGAGTAACTTTTGGACCCGCATCAAGGCCAAAGCGACAAGATGGGGTAGGATCGTTAAGGCCATAGCGACAAAACGATTTAAATCTATTAAGGCCATAGCAACAAAATAGATTTTTGTATTGTGGGTACTTAGAACCTCTTGGGGATAGGTTCATTTGTAATTATCAACTACCTAAGACTCTACACATATACCCTAATGTAGTTGAACTCTGGCCGAAGCGACAGAGTAACTTTTGGATCAGCATCAAGGCCAAAGCGACAAGATGGGATGAGATCATTAAGGCCAAAGCGACAAAATGATCTCCAAGTCTATCAAGGCCAAAGCGACAAGATAGAAGAATTATTGAGGCCAAAGTGACAAAATAATTCTTGGTCCATTAAGGCCAAAGCGACAAAATGGACCTTGATCTATTAAGGCCAAAGCGACAAAATAGATTTCTAATGTAGGGTACTAGTTAGAGTCGTAGGTAGTGATTTCGAAAGAGTGTCACAAAAATAAAATCTAACTATTCTATTTTGTGACTTGTACTAGTATAGAGACTAAGAGACTACAATTTAGGACTACAATTTTAGACTTGAACCCTAGTGTATTAGTCAAGCTCCGGCCATAGCGACAGAGTGACTCTCGATCCTTATCAAGGCCATAGCGACAAGATGGGATAGGATCATTAAGGCCAAGGTGGCAAAATGATCCTTGGTCTATTAAGGCCATAGCGACAAAATAGATTGAAAACGAGGGTATCGTTGATTGCAGTCGAAAATTTAGAATATCGGGGCTGAGAATCCTATTTAGATTCTTAAATCGCACTTTGGACTCATAAATCGTAAACTAGACTTGTAATCGCAATTTAGCCACTTTGGACGTAATTTGGATTTTGTAACCATCGCTTAGACTCGCGGGTCGTAAGCTTGGTCTGAGCAACGTGTATCATCCAGCCAAAGCGATGGATGATACATGAGATTGAAGAGACTGATGTCATCTAGCCGGTGCGATGGATGATTGATCCGTCTTAAGCGATGGATGATTATTCTAAATACGATACTGCATATATCTCTATGGATTAAAGAGAGATTTATTTAGAATAATATCGCTATTGAGAATAGTATGAGCGACAAACAAAAGAATTAACGTATTTTTTGGTCGCTGGTTGCCACTGACAGAAGCATAGCCTGCATGGTTACTCTGGCCAATCCTATCTCTTAACAGGTGATGGTTCCTCACTACTAGCGTGATGTACTTGATCGGGAGTGTGAACTGTGGCTCTGGTTGTCATCACTGTCATAGGATTGAGAGTGTGGGCTATGGTCATAACTGTTACTGGACCGAGAGTGTGAGTTATGGCTTTCTTGGCCATAACTGTTACCAGACTGAGAGTATGAGTCATGACTTTGATGGTCACAACTGCTGATGAGAAGCTCCTCTCTGTATCGAGGAGGACTAGTCGAGGTTTCAGACTGGGAACTTGTATCCTCGTATGTATCTTCTTTAGCATAGCGAGGTTTTTTCCGGTTGGGCGGCTCGACTCCGCCAAACTTATTTTTGTTCTCCTCTTCTATCTCAATGAACGATTGAACTCGTTGGAAGAGGTCGGGGAGGGTCTCTACTTTATGGAGTGTAAGGTTCTGGGCCAAAGGGGAGTAGGGCATTAGCCCATTCATGTACCCCGCTATGGCCAGACTCGGGATTAGGTCGTTCACTTCTGGCATCATCGAAGTGAACTTAATCGTGTATTCCTCAGAGACAGTTTGTTCTGTCGTAATGCGAGCAGTGCGTTGGCACTGTGTTTTATTCTGATCATCCCCACATGTCGGGTGATGAACTACGAAGAGAGGTCCGCGAAGCTGAAGACCGAGCCAGCTGGCAGACCAGAGAACCACCGATAAGCGTTGCCTTTGAGAGTGCCGGGGAATGTCCGACACAACAGTCCGCTATCGGTGGTCTGCGGTTCCAAGACACTAAGGTAGAGGTTGATGTGATCTTTTGGATCACTCGAACCGTCATACGCTTCTATCTTGGGTACCCGCCAGGTTGGTGGAAAAGATTCTTTCAAAAGATCCTTGTGAAAAGGAATGCTTTTGATTCTCAAGAACTCGATCGGACTGCTGGCGACCGGATTGTCGGCCAGCTTCCGACGAAGATCTTCCACGAACTTTGTTGTAAGAGTCTTGTGAGTGCGACTCTTGCTAGGTCCAGCTTTTTCCTTAGGATGTGCTGGAGATTTCCTCTTTTTCTCCGTAGACGGAGGATAGTAAGACCCAGATTCACCCCCTCTTTCGCGGGTGATGGCCTTCTTGCCCCTTGCTTTCTCGAGGTTGCTAACTCTTTTTTCTATGGAATCCATAAAGTTAATCAACCTCTCTTGTAGCGCAGGAGTTAGGTTCGCTCTCCCATTTGATGGGAGTGATCAGGGCACCTTATGTTCCGATAGTGGTATATTGGAGGTTGGTATAGTACGGGAACCAACCCTCCTACCAAAAGCTCCAACCTCAGTAGCGATGGCGAGAGCTTTCTTTTTATGATCCTTAGTAAAAGGAGCCATAAATGGGATGGTTGCTTCTATCGGGTCGAAGCAACAGACTACGAGTGGAAGTTCTTCCGAAGTGTCGGAAGCTATGGGTAGGTACCTGCCCCCCCGGGTGTCACAAAACAGAAAAAATTTCGTATAATATTTCTTTGTAGTTTTGTGACCCCCTTGAGCAGTACTACTAGTCCCCAAAGTTTGAAATTAGCAAAAAATGTCGCAAATTTTTTGCAATTTTTCTTCAGAAAACCGTGCTGCCGGAGGTGGTTTTCGGGATGCCTGTTTAGACCTAACCCAGAAAAGATTCCTTGCACTGTTGGGAAATTCTGCCTTTTTGTACTCGTAGAGAAAACTTTTTTCACGTGATGTGTGGTCGTAGAATCCCAAAATCAGATCTAGGTATTCCGGAGGTGGACCGACAAAATCACTGGTAGTGAAAAAAGGTAAAAAGCCCCATACTCAGATCTGGGTATTCCAAAACGACGATGCGAGTCCAGCCGAAGCGATGGATTTTCGTTTCGGTAAAAGAGCTGGGCTATGCGTGGTCTTATTCAGCCGAAGCGATGAATGAAGACGATGACCGAGTCAACAATTCAACTGTGGGAATCGCCTACTCAGTGTGGGAGTCGGCGACTCACTATTCAAAATAGTGGGAATCGCCTACTCAGTGTGGTCTTATTCAGCCAAAGCGATAAATGAAGACGATAACTGAATCGACAATTCAACTGTGGGAATCGCCTACTAAGTGTAGGAATCGACAATTCAACTGTGGGAATCGCCTACTAAGTGTAGGAATCGGCGACTCAATTGTGGGAATCGCCTACTCAGTGTGGAATCGTCGATTCAAGTGGGAATCGACGATTCAGATGGGGATAGGTGATTTTCTATGAAAAGACCAACCTATATGGAAGTGAAAGTGCTAGAGCAAAAGGTATTGACAGCCCTTGCTCAAAAAGCTAAAGGAATCGGCGACTCCCTATGTGGAGTCGGCGATTCAACTTATGGCCTTTTTGAACCAAGCACTCTTAGCTAGCAGAATAACCCGCAATCGGCGACTCACTAGGTGGAGTCGGCGATTGCCTGTGTGAATCGGAGATTCCTTGACACAAAGTCAGCGACTCACCCTAAGGGAATCGAGCTGAACTTTGCGAAGAAAATTTCGCGATTACGACGGGATATCGTGGTTCGATAGTCCCACAGACGGCACCAGCTGATGAAGCAAGGAATCTGCTACCAGTAGGCTCGCGGGGTTGCGAGGAGGGCCGGAGGCTTTGGAGTCCATGACGCGCGCTCTACGTCAATGTACCTGCAGAAGTGGAGGGGAATCGGCAACTCCCTTGGGAGTAGGCGATTCGGGCTCCTTGGATTCCTCTGGTGTGGTGTGGTCAAGTGGGAATGACTTGGGAGTAGAGGACCCCCAAGGACCCCTTTTATAGGGTCTTGGGGGACGTTTCCCCATTCATTAGCATGGGGCCCACCTCATTATGGTGCCCTATTGAAGGGTACCATAATGATGTGGGCCCTCCCAAGTAACGGCTGGGAATCGGCAACTCAGGTATGGGAGTCGCCGATTCAGAGGTGGAGTCGCCGACTCCCCATGAGCCAAGTTGGCAGTCTACCAGAACTGACCACGAGGCCTAGAGTCGGCGATTCACCTCTGGAGTCGGCGACTTGGTATTCCCAGTCGGCGATTCCCAGGTGTTTCCTTATGTACTTGACGTATACACTTCCTCCGCATTTGTGGAACTCTCCGGGGGTCCGGCATAAAGCGACGGAACCCTAGTCCTTGTTGAAGGGCGTTGCTGGGAGTGACTGACGTGATCAGGCATGTCTCACCACCCCCAAAATGTGTCGACTTCTGGCCGAAGAAACAGAAGTGTCGGGAGAGCTTGTGATACTCCCCCTCGAATTGTGACGACTTCTGGCCGAAGCGACAAAAGTGTCGGGAGAGCTTGTGATACTCCCCCTCGAAATGTGACGACTTCCATCCAAATTGACAGAAGTGTCGGGAGAGTTTGTGATACTCCCCCTCGAAATGTGACGACTTCCATCCAAATTGACAGAAGTGTCGGGAGAGTTTGTGATACTCCCCCTCGAAATGTGACGACTTCTATCCAAATTGACAGAAGTGTCGGGAGAGTTTGTGATACTCCCCCTCGAAATGTGACGACTTCCATCCAAATTTACAATTACGACTTAAATTTAAACCCTGATGTTGGAGAGAACTTGTGATGTTCTCTCCTGAGATGCGACGACTTCTGGCCGAAATGGTAGAAGTGTCGGGGAGGGCTTCTGATATTCCCTCCTGAAAATGTGCTATTGTTTGCCCTGAGTCAGCGACTGGGTGTCCCAGTCGTCGACTCCTATGTTGTGGGTAACTGTGAGGGTTGTTTTGAAATTTTCCCCCTTGAGTCGACGACTCTTTCTGGGAATCGTCGACTCCTACTGTGAAATGTAGGATCTTTCAGGAGATCCTTAGAGATATTTGGAGGATATATGCAAATTTTCCAATTAAGGAAATATATCTCTCAAATTTTGAAGCATAGTGGTCGGAATCGAAGATTCGGCTTGGGAATCGTCGACTCGGGCGTGATTTCAGGGATTTTGGAGATCGATTTCCGATTCCTTCACTTGCAATTTTTGGATTCTCACTTTTCCCCAATTCCAAATCGCCTACCAAACCCTAGATCCTTCTGTCGCCGATTTCCCAGTTCAATTTTACTTGAATTGACGATTCCGAGATGGCAGGAATTACCCCCCACCTTACTGAAGCTGAGGCCGCCGCTATGATCGCAGAGATGGCCGGAGAAGAGACACTCGTCGAGGTGTTGAACGGCGTAGAGTCGTATAATCGTCGATTCAGGCTGTTCCATCCTCTGACAATCAATTGAGTGCTTCTGTGCACGAGCTGCTAGAACCTCTGGCTGGGTCGTCGATTCCATCTGTGGGGCCGACGATTCCGGGCAAGGTTTCGGAGGACGTGCCAGAGGCTGAACAGGGAGAAATCCTTGGTGAGTCGACGATTCCCGCTTCGGGGTTGTCGATTCTCAGGGTTTCAAAGAAGAAGACCTCCTTCAAGAGGAGGGAAAAGTTGGCCACTGACTCCGAGGCCTTGAACATACGATATGAGTCGACGACTAGGCCAGTTGAATCAGCGACTCTGGTAGTTGAGTCGGCGATTCCTATCATGACTGTGGACGATTCAACTGTGAATTCTGAGCCACTTGTTGTGAGCTTTGACGGTGTCATCGTGTCTGGGATGAACCCTAACAGGCGACCATCTCAGGACGACGGTTCAAAAAAGAAGAAAAGACGACCGGGCCATGGCAAAGGCAAAATCTATGTGCCTGGCCAGGAGGAGACTCAGAATCCTCACAATATAGATTTTGATGAGGAACTTGTGATTGATCGTGGAGTTTCCGTCCCTGCTCCAGAAGCGGGACGTCGTTAAATAGAACGAATTACTCCATCTCCAGTCGAGGTGGATTTGGGTCGAGATCCTGATGCCGATCCCTCAAATTAAATTGGGGTCGTGAATCCGACCGAATACGCGCATTGCGAAACGTATGTCAATGGCGAGATGCAATTGCTCCCCGTCGACCGCTCGGGTGTGGGTCGATTTGAAGAGGTTATGACTGTAGCGACGCTTGCGTGTCAATCTGAAGTGCATCCCCCTTCAATCATTAACGCGAAAGAGGCCCGAAATCTGTTGAGGGCGATGAAGATTTTTGGACACCTCCGCTTCTGGGTGTCGCGATACCAGCCTGCGAACCTTCCACCACCGGGGTTCCAGGCTCTACCTAAGATGTACTTCAAGCATTTCCCTGAGCTTCCCATTCCGGAGCTCATGAGTGAATTGCTTCTTCCTTTGGAAGTCTCGCTGTCACAGCTACCAGCGGGATTCTTTGTGACGTTGAGAGGGTTCCTCAACATTTGCTGGAGTTTGGGTGTTACTCCCACCCCCTATCTCTTCCTTAACTATCACAAGCTGTGTAAGGATGCGAAGGTTGGATCGGGTCGTCTTGGGTTGCCGCGACGAAACCTCGATTGTAACCTGGTGGATGATCTTCCCACTAACCATGGAGTGTGGAAGAGAGAGTTTGTGTTTGTCAATTCTGAGTTTCTTCCTGGGAGTCGGGAAGTTTGGGCTGACCCGAATTGCGCGAAGCTGAGCGTGAATTTGGGTTTGATGGCGGAAGATGTGATTGCCGTCACCAAGATTACCCAGGCCCTGAAAGCTCACCACCTTCCCCGTGGCGTGACATTTGTCCTCTGTCAGTGATGAAACACGGAATCTGCTACCAGTGGGCTCGCGGGGTTGCGAGATGGGCCGGAGGCTGTGGAGTCCACGACGGGCACTCTACGTCAAACACCTGCAGAAGAGGAGGGGAATCGGCGACTCTCTTGGGAGTAGGCGATTCTGGCTCCTGGATGCTCTATTGTGGAGTGTGTGGTCAAGTAGATATGTTGTGAATGGAGGACACCCCTTTTATAAGGTCCTAGAGGCGTTTCCATTCAATGGAGTGGGGCCCACCCCATTATGGTACCCTATTGAAGGGCGCCATAATGGTGTGGGCCCGCCCAAGTAACGGCTGAGAGTCGGCGACTCAGGTGCGGGAGTCGCCGACTCCTTTGAGGCCAAGTCCTCGGTCTACCAGACCCTAGCTAGTTCCCTGGCCGGAGTCGACGATGCACCACTGGAGTCGGCGACTTGGTAGTCCCAGTCGACGACTCCCAAGTGTTGCCTTGGGCTCTTGACGTAGACACGTGCTTGATGAAGCACGAAATCTGCTACCTGTAGGCTCGCGGGGTCGCGAGGAGGGCCGGAGGCTTTGGAATCCACGACGCATGCTCTACGTCAATGTACCTGCAGAAGGGGAGGGGAATCGGCGACTCTCTTGGGAGTAGGCGATTCGGGCTCCAAGTATTGCTCTGGTTGGTGTGTGTCAAGTGGGAATGACTTGAGGGTAGAGGTCCCCCAAGGACCCCTTTTATAGGGTCCTGGGGGACGTTTCCCCATTCATTAGCGTGGGACCCACCCCATTAAGGTATCCTATTAAGGAGTGCCTTAATGACGTGGGCCCACTCAAGTAACGGCTGGGAGTCGGCGATTCTGTTGTGGGAATCGCCGATCCAGAGGTTCAATCGCCGACTCCTCATGAGCCCAGTGGCAGCCTACCAGAACTGTCCACGAGGCCTAGAATCAGCGATTCACCCCTGGAGTCGGCGACTTGATAGTCCCAATCGGCGACTCCCAGGTGCTGCCTTGAGTACTTGACGTAGACACTCCTTCCGAATTCGTGGAACTCTCCGGGGGTCCGGCATAAAGCGACGGAACCCTAGTCCTTGTCGAAGGGCGTTGCTGGGAGTGACTGACGTGATCAGGCATGTCTCACCAGTACTCCCCCCTGAAGAGAGCACGGCAAAACACCCGTGTAGCCTCAGTCTCCCCCCCCCGAGCAAGGTAGTCCGCATCAAGGCAGGAAGCGACAAGATGGGATTGAGCCATTGTGCTCACAGCGACACTAATGACTCCACGTGGTCCATGCACTATCAGATGGACTGATTCACTATCAGAATCTAGTCATTGTGCTCACAACGACATTAATGACTCCGCGTGGTCTATGCACTATCAGATGGACTGATTCACTATCAGAATCTAGTTCCAGGCCAACGGAACTACATGTTTATAGTCCTACTCTGATCAAGAGCGACTTTTGCTGTGTGGATTCTGGCCGAAGCAACAGAATGCATGGATTCACTATTAGAATCTGATTCTGGCTGAAGCAACAGAATGCGTGGATTCGTTATCCGAATCGGGTTTTGGCCGAAGCGACAGATCGCGTGGATTCACTATTAGAATCTGATTCTGGCCGAAGCGCGATAATCTAGTTCACTATCAGAACTGATGTTTATAGTCTACCCTGATCAAGAGCGACTTGGTGTCCGCAACGACGGTTACCCCATAGGCCGAAGCGCAAGATGGGTCGAGATCATTAAGGTCAAAGCGACAAAATGATCTCCAAATGTTTGAAGAACTAGCGACAACATAATTCTTGGTTTGATTCTGGCCGAAGCAACAGAATGCGTGGATTCGTTATCCGAATCGGGTTCTGGCCGAAGCGACAGAATCATGCCTGCAAAACAAAAAACAACCTGCAAAACAACTATATCAGTCTAAAGGATATATTTATTGATTTACTGACCTTGCCGTGCGGAGCTGCCTCTCATGCTGCTCCTCCTTACGCTCAATAAATCCTTGATTGATCTGTCCGAAGCGACAGATCTATCATGCTCAAAAAATGTGACAGCTTCTGGCCGAAACGACAGAAGTATCGACTCACTATTAGAGTCTGACTCACTATCAGAGTCTGATTCTGACCAAGGCTATAGATCCTCTATCAGAATCCGATTCTCGCCTCGGATACAGAACCTGCTGACTCACTATCAGAGTCTGGTTCACTATTAGAACCTGATTCTGTCCAAGGCTACAGATCCACTATCAGAATCCGATTCTCGCCCTGGATACAGAACCTGCTGACTCACTATCAGAGTCTGGTTCACTATTAGAACCTGGTTCACTATTAGAACCTTTCCTGGAAAAAGGAAAACATCCTGCAAAACAACTAGATCAGTTCGAAAACGCATATATTTATTATTGAACTTACCGTGTGATCTACCTTTCGTGATGTCCCTCCTTTGCTCAAATTTGTCCTCGGTAAATCTGGCCGAAGCGACAGATTTTACCGTGCTCAATTTCTTTGACGACTTCTGGCCGGGGCGACAGAAGTGTCGGGAGAGCTTGTGATACTCCCCCCAGAAATGTGACGACTTCCATCCTATAGACAGAAGTGCCGGGAGAGCTAGTGATACTCCCCCTCGAAATGTGATGACTTCTATCTAAATAGACAGAAGTGTCGGGAGAGCTTGTGATACTCCCCCCTGAAATGTGACGACTTCCATCCTATAGACAGAAGTGTCGGGAGGGCTTGTGATACTCCCCCTCGAAATGTGACGACTTCTATCTGAATAGACAGAAGTGTCGGGAGAGCTTGTGATACTCCCCCCTGAAATGTGACGACTTCCATCCTATAGACAGAAATGTCGGGAG
>LFYR01000856.1:100821-115078 GCA_001185155.1 Zostera marina | reverse complement strand
CTTCGCAAGGGTCTGAAGGTTACTACTGCTGGCCGTGCTCAAGAGATGAAGGATTGGAAGAGCCAGCTAGCTTGCGAGAAAGGGCACGTAGCCTCGCTTGAGGCTACCATAGCGGATTTGAAGAAGCAAGCTTCCAATCATCAAAGCGAAACAACTGGGCTGAAGAGTGAGCTGGCGAGTGCGGAAGAAGAGATTCTAGCTCTTAAGGATGATAACTCCGCACTCTCTGGAAAAGCTGCAGGATTGGATTTGGATGTGCGCTACAAATCTGACCAGCTTCAAGAGCTCATCTTCTTTGGCCCTTCTGTGTTTCCTTCTCTTCCTCCTGACTACATTACGGATATAATGGCGTGGGTAGAGCAGCATCCTGAGGAACTCGAGAAGAACAAAGAAACCCTCGATAGAATGAAGGACGAAGCTGCCCAAGATTAGATCTTTTAAGTCCTTAGATTTTTGTATTTTGTAATCTGAATTTTTAATGAATTAATCGTTTTTGCTTTTCTATTTAATTGTTCATTTATTTTATTCTTTTGAATTGTAACTAAGACCCTCACCAGAT
Organism: Zostera marina; assembly: GCA_001185155.1. Classification (NCBI taxonomy): domain Eukaryota; kingdom Viridiplantae; phylum Streptophyta; class Magnoliopsida; order Alismatales; family Zosteraceae; genus Zostera; species Zostera marina. The sequence continues at coordinate 114,519 of LFYR01000856.1, read as the reverse complement.
TCGCGAGTCGTAATTTAGCCGCTCTGGACGTAATTTAGACTAACCCTGTCGCTAGCCACTCTGGGCGTAGATTTGGTCGTACGAATCGTAGCTCAGTCTACGGTTAAATTCGCGAAAATAAACTAAACTTCACAACTAATAGCAACTCGCAATATCGACTAACAAGTTCAACAAATATATCGAAAGATAACAAAATAAAGAAATAACAAAGATATGAACCTTAGGACTCTAGAATTGTGTTGTAGCTTTACTCCGGCCGTAGCGACGGAGTGATTATTTACCTTCATCGAGGCCATAGCGACAAGATGAGGTTGGATCGTTATGGCCGTAGCGACAAAACGATTTCTAATCTATTGAGGCCAAAGCGACAAAATAGACTAGTTTGGAAACCCTAACCATGAGTGATGTAAAATCCTAGGGTTTTATTCATGTGTTCTCTATATGACTTATACCCTTGTAGTTCACCTCTGGTCAAAGCGACAGAGTGATCTGAACCTTCATCGAGGCCATAGCGACAAGATGACGTTAAATTGTTAAGGCCATAGCGACAAAACAATTTCTAATCTATTAAGGCCGGAGCGACAGAATAGATTTCTCATTTAGGGTAAAGTCGTAATTTTAGAGAAATGTAACTTTTTATTAAAAAAGAGGAAAAACAAATGTTTGGAATAAAATCTAACTATTTTATTTTGCTATACATCGACAGGACCGAAGAAATGGGAGGGTCAATACTAAGCGTAGTATTGTTGCATGTTGTCTGCATGCCAGGTGTTTGGAACCATTGTTCCATCCTGTCGCCGTAAGCGATAAGTTCCTGGCCTTATCTCTTCTTCGACGATGTATGGACCCTCGAAGTTGGATGACAACTTATTCCTTAGTCTATTCCTTTCGGTGATACTAGCCTTCCGCGTGACGAGGGTTCCTGGCAGAAACACTTTTTTGCGTACTTGGCGATTGTGGTATCGTGATACGCTGGCCTTGTACGATTCATTCCGCAGGTCTGCCTCGTCGCGGGTTTCATCCCTCAACTCTAGCTCTGTAGTTAGGTTTTGGTCATTGTTTTGCTCGTCGTACTTTGAGATCCTGTACGTTGGTATACTCATCTCGATTGATACGACAGCCTCTACTCCATATGTCATAGCGAAGGGGGTGTTTCCTGTGGGATTTTTACTAGTTGTGCGATATGCCCATAGTATTTCGCACAACTTATCCGCCCAGGCCCCTTTTGCCGATTCGATTTTCTTTTTGAGTCCTTGTACGATGGCCTTGTTGGTCACCTCCACTTGTCCGTTTGCCTGTGGTCGGTAAACGGAAGCAAAGTGATGTTTTGTACCTAGGTCCTCGCACATTCTCGAAAACTTCCCTCCTGTGAATTGGGTACCATTGTCTGTGACAATGTGTTGGGGAATTCCGAATCGGCATACTATGGAGCGATACACGAATTTGACTGCTGCATCTTGAGTGATCTTTGCTACAGCCTGAGCCTCGACCCATTTTGTGAAGTAATCAACTGCCACGAAAATGAATCGAGCTTGGGATGTTGAAGGCGGAAATGGTCCTACGATGTCCAGTCCCCACCTTGCAAATGGTATCGAGCTCAAGATCGGAGTCATGTCCGCGGATGGTTTTTGTTGCATTGAGCTATGCAACTGGCATGCTCGGCACTTGCGGCCGTAAGTGCGAGCTTCTAACCGTAACGTGGGCCAATAATACCCCAGCCGTATGATTTTGAAGGCTAATGCTCTTCCTCCCTCATGGAGTCCGCACGAGCCTTCGTGTACTTCCTTAATGACCTTATCAGTATCGGGTTTGGTCAAACAACGTAACAACGGGCTGTCGAAGGACTTTTTATAAAGTACCCCTCCGACTTCGCAGTACTTGGCTGCTTTGTGTTGCAACTTTTTGGCCTCACTCCTATTGTCGGGAAGTACACCACTTTGAATGAATGCCAGTATTGGTTGCCTCTAATCCTCTGATATGACATAAAATACCTGGCACGAGGGCTGGAGTACAGAGTCTACCAGTATTTCACGCTGGCCTCCCTCCCAGGCCGATGCTAGCCTTGCTAGAGCATCGGCTGGTGTGTTCTGAGTTCGAGGAATTTGCTCGATTTTAAACTCAGCGAATTGCTTGGTGAGTTCATCATGGTTTCCACATATTTTGTGATCTGTGGTTCTTTGCAGGCGAACTCACCCGTGGTTTGTCGAGCCACGAGCTGGGAGTCAGTGCGAAGCATGAATTTCTCAGCGCTGAGAGTTCGCAACAATTTTAGGCCATGAATGGCTGCTTCGTATTCCGCGACATTGTTTGATGCCGGGAAGTGGAGCCGTATCGAGTGTTCATAGTTTTTTCCATCTGGACTATGAATTTTCACTCTGATACCTGAACCTGTGCTGCAACTCGACCCGTCTACTTACACAGTCCATGGTTGGGCTAGGTTCGATGGTGTGAGCTCGACCATGAAATCTGCCACAGCTTACCCCTTGATGGAAGTGGCTGGTTGGAAATCCAAATCGAACTCACTGAGCTCAATGGCCCATTTGGTTAACCTACCCTATATGTCTGGCTTGTGGAGTAGACGGCGTAGGGGACACGATGTAAGTACTACAATCGTGTGTGCTAAGAAATACGCTCGAAAGCGACGACAAGCATGGATTACAGCGTATACGATTTTCTCAATCGGAGAATATCGTATCTCTGCTCCTTGTAGTCGCCTCGAGTGATAGTAGATGGGGACTTGTTCCTTATTTCTTTGTGCGATAAGGACTGCACTTACGGCCTCTTCTGAGGCTGCTATGTATAAGTACAGGTCTTCCCCATCCCTGGGTGAGGTCAGCATTGGAAGCGAGGACATGTGTTCTTTTAACTTGGTAAAAGCCTCCTCGCATTCCGGTGTCCAAGTGATACTACCCTTAGCCGCAGTTTTTAGTTGTTGGAAGAACGGTTTGCATTTGTCAGACGTTTGCGATATGAAACGACTGAGTGCATTGATTCGCACGTTCAACTTTTGTACTTCTCTAATTGTGCGGGGGGCTTCCATATCGAGTATCGCTTGGATTTTGTCGGGATTTGGTTTAATCCCGTGCTGACCCACGTAGAAACCAAGGAACTTACCTTCCTCGATCCCGAAGGAACACTTATTTGGATTAAGCTTCATTCCGTATTGCTTTAATGTCCTAAGGGTTTCTCTCAGATCCTCGGGGTGCTTTTCGACGCTTGTTGATTTGACCAAGATGTCATCAACATAAGCGGAAACATTGCGCCCGATCTGGTCCGTGAAAACCTTGTCCATTAAGCGTTGGAATGTAGCTCCAGCATTCCTTAGGCCGAATGGCATTATTCGATAACAGAATGTCCCTGAGTCCATAATGAAGGATGTTTTCTCTTCATCAGGCTCATGCATCAGGATCTGGTTATATCCTGAGTGGGCATCCATCATGGAGAGGAGTTCGTTACCAGATGCTCCGTCGACTAACTCGTCGATGGATGGGAGCGGGTAACTGACCTTGGGGCATGCTTTATTGAGATCTGTGAAATCAATGCACATGCACCACTTGCCATTAGGCTTCTTGACGAGAACGGGGTTGGCCAACCAAGTTGGATATCGAACTTCTCGAATGTGCCCGGCATTCAGAAGTTTCGATATCTCTTCGTTGGCGGCCTCCCGCCTGTCAGAGGTGAGCACTCGACGCTTTTGGCGACGAGCTGGGATAGATGGGTCGACAGTAAGTTTGTGCGTCACGATTTGACGCGCAATCTGTGTCGGAGCCTCACCCTCCCAAATGAACCTGTCCTGGTGCTCCTCCAGGACAGTCACAAGCTTGGCTCTTAGGTCGGGATCTAACCCTTTCCCTAATGCCACGTACCCCTTTTCAGCTGGTACATTTTAGTCTCATCCACGGGTTGCAATTTTTCCCTTTCCCCGTTGTCAGGTGGGGCGTGGACGAGCATACTGTATAGTTTAACCAGCTGAGTTGCCTTCTTATACCCTTGTCTAGAATCCTTTTGTGATCCTTTGACAATTGCAATGATCCCGTTGATTGGGTATCGTATGCATTGGTGATAAGAAGATGGGACAGCTTTGATCCCGTGGATGAAGGGTCGTCTAAAGATGCCGTGAAAAGTGGATTCCACTTCCATCACTATGAAATGGCATGTTCGACTAACCCTTCCCTTTCGGGAACCGATGGAGACCTTCAAGTCAATAACGCCGGCCACTGGGGCGGCGACGTTAGTAAACCCGTAAATGGCTTTCTTGCAAGGAGACAGGTCCTCCTTCCTAAGGCCCATTTTGATGAAGGTGTCCATGTAGAGGATGTCCGCGGAACTGCCGCTGTCGACAATCATCCTCTCGACACGGGATGTAGGACCGATGTCTGCTTGGATCACGAGTGGATCCTCGTGGGGTAGCAGGATATCGTCCAGGTCCTCTTCGGAGAAGTAAGTGGACTTCTCTTCCCGAGCTCTTTTCCTATTGTCGCGAGGTGTAGACTGTGACATCAGCACCTTCCGGGAGTAACCTCTGTTCTGACCAACGGATCCACCACCAAATATCATATTGATGGTTTTCCGCTGGCGGTCCTCGCTACTGTCGCTGTCCGGCGAAGGAGAGCGTGGACGCTTCCCCTTCGGGTCAGGTTTACAACCGTCTCGTCCTCGGGGTCCCTTGACGAAGTTGCCAAGTTCACCCTTTGAGACCAGCTGCTCGACGTAGATCGAGAACTCCCTGCAGTGGTCGGTGAGGTGGTCGTGGTCCTTGTGAAATTTACAGAACCTTCCACCCTTTTTGCGACTACTTTTGGTTGCAGGGTCCAGAGTACGGGCAGGAGGTAGATCTGTCCGATTTTTGAGTTTCTCAAATAGTTCGCCTTTGTTGATTGTCAGAGGGGTCCACTCCTTCCATGGTTTGGATGGACCCTTTGGCGACTATTTGATGGTTGTTTGATACACTTTATTGTCATGCTTGGGCTTCCATTCCTTTTTGTAGGAACTAGCCGCATTGTCAGTGTATTTGTTCGAAGAGCCTCGGAAACTGTTTTTTCCGCCGTAGCTCTTTTTCTCGAACTTTGGTTTTTTGAAGCAAGTGCTCTCATGTTCCACTAGCTTGTTCTCATTCTGCTCTTCCACCTCAATAAACGATTGGGCTTGCTGGAAGAGGTCAGGTAGAGTCTCCACTTTATGGAGAGTGAGATGCTGGGCCAGAGGGAAGTAGGGTACTAGCTCATTTGTGTATCCCGCTATGGCCAGACTTGGGATTAAATCGCTCACTTCTGTCATCATTGAAGTGAACTTGATAGTGTAATCCCTCAACGACAGCTTGTTCTGTCGTAGTGCCAACAGTGCGTTGGCACTGTGTTTGATCCTAATCATCCCCACGTGTTGGGCGATGAATTTGGATGAGAGGTCCGTAAAGCTGGAGATTGACCCAGCTGGTAGACCGGAGAATCACCGATAGGCACTGCCCTTGAGAGTGCCAGGGAATGCCCGGCACAACAGTGCGTTATCGGTGGTTTGCGGTTCCAAGACACTAAGGTAGAGGTTGATGTGATCTCTTGGATCACCCGAACCATCGTACGCTTCTATCCTTGGTACCCGCCAGGTTTGCGGAAAAGATACCTTCAAAAGGTCCTCTCGAAAAGGAGCACTTTTGATTCTGGCGGCTGGGTTGCCTGCCAACTTCCGACGAAGGTCTTTCACAAACCGAGTTGTTAGAGTCTTTTCAGTGTGACTCTTACTAGGTCCAGCCTTTGATTTTGAAGGATGTGGACCATCCTTCTTTTTCTCCCCAGATGGAGAATTATGAGAGGTCGATTCACCCGCTCCTTCGCGGGCAACGGTCCTCTGGCTCCTCGCTTTCTCGAGGTTGTTGACCCTTTGTTCCATGTTATCCATGAAATTGACCAACCTCTCTTCTAAAGCGGGAGGGATGGATGTTTGAGGGCGCAGACTGGCTTGAGGCTCCTCAGGCCTTTCTTGCCTGTTTTCTTGAGGAGGGTCAGTCTGAGCCCTGTCAGCTACCATTGAGGATTTGCCTTTGGTCCTCAGATGGTAGTCATGCTTTTACCTTTCGGAGGTCATTGTAGACAAAAGCGTGTTCCAACTAGAGCGCAAGTGCTTGCTAGAACTAACCCGAGAAAAAGAACCAAGTTGAGTCGGCGATTCACTATGGGTGTCGGCGATTCACTATGGGTGTCGGCGATTCACAAAGATGGAATCGGCGACGTACACTAGTGGAATCGGTGACTACTTTAGGTAGCTCTTTTTTTCGAGTCTGGCCGTGGACAGCACTCTTAGCTAGCAGAATAACCCGTAATCGGAGACTCACAAGGTGTAGTCGGCGATTGCCTGTGTGAATCGGCGATTCCTTAACACAAAATTAACGACTCACCCTAAGGGAATCGAGCTAAGCTTTGCGAATAAAATTTCGTGATTACGATGGGATATCGTGGTTCGATAGTCCCACAGACGGCGCCAGCTGATGAAGCACGGAATCTGCTACCAGTGGGCTAGCAGGGTTGCGAGATGGGCCGGAGGCTGTGGAGTCCACGACGCGCGCTCTACGTCAAACACCTGCAGAAGAGGAGGGGAATCGGCGACTCTCTTGGGAGTAGGCGATTCGGGCTCCTGGATACTCTAGTGTGGAGTGTGAGTCAAGTGAAGAAGATATGAATGGAGGACACCCCTAGGACCCCTTTTATAGGGTCCTAGAGGCGTTTCCATTCAATTGAGTGGGACCCACCCCATTATGGTATCCTATTGAAGGGTGCCATAATGGTGTGGGCCCACCCGCGTAACGGCTGGGAGTCGGCGACTCAGGTGTGGGAGTGCCGATCCAGAGGTGGAGTCGCCGATTCCTTGGAGACCAAGTCCTCGGTCTACCAGACCCGAGTTCCCTGGCCGGAATCGGCGATACACCTTTGGAGTCGGCGACTTGGTAGTCCCAGTCGGCGACTAACAAGTGTTTTCTTGGGCTCTTGACGTAGACACATGCTCCGCACCGTGGAAGCCTTCCGGGGGTCCGGCATATAGCGACGGAACCCGATTCCTTGTTTGAATGGCGTTGCTGGGAGTGACTGACGTAATCAGGCATGTCTCACCAGTATTAAGGCTATAGCGACAAAACGATTACTAATCTATTAAGGCTGTAGCGACGTAATAGATTCTGGTACGTGTGGTGAATACTTAGAACCTCTTGTGGTTGGGTTCACTTGTACCTATCAACTACCCAGGACTCTACTTTTAGATCCTAATGTGTGGTTGAACTCTGGCCGTAGCGATAGAGCAACTTTTTGGACCCATATCTAGGCTGAAGCGACAAGATTGGGTTGAATCGTAATGTATTAAAATGATTTTAATCTATTAAGGCAATAGCGACAAAATAGATTCATAATGTGGGGTGATAGCTAGAGTCGTAAGTAGATGATAAATCTAAATTTTATTGAGAATATAAATTACAACAGTAAAATCTAATTTTTCTACTTTGCAATTTAAACTAACATATAGAATAAGAGGCTCTAAAGAATAACGTGCTCAATACTAAGCGTAGTTTTGCTGTATGTTGTCCGTGTGCCAGATGCAAGGACCTTTGGGTGACAGCTTATTCCCACTCCTCTTAGTTATGCTAGCCTTCCTGTGGGTCTACCACCAAATAGCATATGGATGGTTTTTCGTGGGTGGTCCTCGCTATTGTCGCTGTCTGGTGAAGGAGAGCGTGGGCGCTTCCCTTTCGTGTCAGACTTGCAATCATTTCGACCTCGGGATCCTCTGACTAGGTTGTCAAGTTCGCCGTTTGAGATCATTTGCTCGACATAAAGCAAGAACTCCCTGCAATAGTCCGTCAGATGGCCGTGGTCCTTGTGGAATTTACAGAATCTTCCACCTTTTTGACGGCTATCCTTGGTTGCAGGGTCCATAGAGCGAGGAGCGGGCAGATCCGCTCTGTTCTTCAGTTTCTCAAACAGCTCGCCTTTGCTGATTGTTAGTGGGGTCCGATCCTTCCATGGTTGAGGTGGACCTCTTGGCGACTGTTTGGTGGATGTTTGATACACCTTGTTATCGCGTTTAGGCTTCCATTCCTTTCTGAAGGAATCAGACGCATCGCCAGTGTATCTGTTCGAGGAGTCATTGTAGCTCTTCTTCTCGAACTTTTGTTTTTCGAAGCTAGTGTTTTCAATTTTCAAGTTCCACTAGCTTGTTTTCATTCTGCTCTTCCACCTCAATAAATGATTGAGCTCGTTGAAAGAGGTCAGGTAAGGTCTTCACTTTATGGAGCACAAGATTCAGGGCCAGAGTAGGGTACTAGCCCATTTGTGTACCCCGCAATGGCCAGACTCGGGATTAAGTCGCTCACTTCTGTCATCATTGAAGTGAACTTAATCGTGTAATCCCTCAGAGACAGTTTGTCCTGTCGTAGTGCCAGCAGTGCATTGGCACTGTGCTTGATCCAAATCATCCCCACATATTGGGCGAAGAATTTGGACGTGATGTCTGCAAAGCTGGAGACTGATCCAACTGCAGATTGGAATACCACCTATAGGCATTGCCCTTAAGAGTGCCGGGGAATGCTTGACACAGCAGTGCGTTGTCAGTGGTTTGCGGCTCCAGAATATTGAGGTAGAGGTTGACATGATCTTTTGGATCACCCGAACCATCGTACGACTCTATTCTGGGTACCTGCCAGGTTGGTGGAAAGGCCACCTTCAAAAGGTCCTCTTGGAAAGGAGAGCTTTTGACTCTTAGGAACTCGATCGGACTGTTGATGACTAGATTATCGGCCAGCTTCCGACGGAGATCCTCCACGAATCGTGTTGTAAGAGTCCTCTCAGTACGACTCTTACTGGGTCCAGCTCTTGATTTTTCTGGTTCTGGACCTTTCTTTTTCTCCGCAGTCGGAGAATTGTAAGAAGCTGATTCACCCGCTTTCTTGCGGGCGATAATTCTCTGACTCCTCGCTTTCTCGAGGTTGCTAACTCTTCTTTCCATGTTATCCATGAAGTTAATCAACCTTGCTTCTTGAGAGGGAGAGATGGATGTCCGAGGGGGCAGATTAGTTTGAGCATCCTCGAACCTCTCAACTTGTATGTTTGCCTGAGGATGCTCAGTGTGTGCCCCATCGGGTGCCACTGAGGATTTACTTTTGTTTCTCAGATAGTAATCGTGCTTTTGTCTTTCAGATGCCATAGATGACAAAAGCGAATTCCAACCGGAGCGCAGGTATTGATCGAGCTAACTCGAAAGAAACCAAGTTGAGTCGGCGACTGGCCTTAGGTTTTTTGACTTTCGAGCTGAATCGAGGATCGAGAGAAAAAACCAAGTGGAGTCGACGATTCACAAGGTGGAGTCGGCGATTCACAAGGTGGAATCGGCGACACACGATGGTGGAATCGGGGACTGCTTTAGGTAGCTTTTCTTTCGAGTCTGGCAGTGGACAACACTCTTAGCTAACAGAATAACTCGCAATCGGAGACTCACTAGGTGGAGTAGGCGATTGCCTGTGTGTATCGAAGATTCCTTAACACAAAGTTAGCGACTCACCCTAAGGGAATCGAGCTGAACTTTGCGAAGAAAATTTCACGATTACGACGGGATATCGTGGTTCGATATTCCCACAGACGGCGCCAGCTGATGAAGCACGAAATCTGCTACCAGTAGGCTCGCGGAGTTGCGAGGAGGGCCGGAGGCTTTGGAGTCCACGATGCGCACTCTACGTCAATGTACCTGCAGAAGTGGAGGGGAATCGGCGACTCTCTTGGGAGTACTTAGAACCTCTTGGGGTTAGGTTCATTTGTATTTATTAACTACCTAAGACTCTACACTTATACCCTAATGTAGATGAACTCTGGCCAAAGCGACAGAGTAACTTTTGGGTCCGCATAAAGGCTAAAGAGATAATATGGGATGAGATCATTAAGGCCAAAGCGATAGAATGATCTCCAAGTCTATCAAGGCCAAAGCGACAAGATAGAAGAATTATTGAGGCCAAAGCGACAAAATAATTCTTGGTCCACTAAGGCCAAAGCGACAAAATGGACCTTGATCTATTAAGGCCAAAGCGACAAAATAGATTTCTAATGTAGGGTACTAGTTAGAGTCGTAGGTAGGGATTTCGAAAGAGTGTCACAAAAATAAAATCTAACTATTCTATTTAGATTCTTAAGTCGCACTCTGGACACATAAATCGTAAACTAGACTTGTGATCGCAATTTAGCCACTCTGGACGTAAATTGGATTTTGTAACCATCGCTTAGACTTGCAGGTCGTAAGCTAGGTCTGAGCAACGGGTATCATCCAGCCGAAGCGATGGATGATACATAAGGTTGAAGAGACGGATGTCATCTAGCCGAAGCGATGGATGATTGATCCGTCTGAAGCGATGAATGATTATTCTAAATACGATACTGCATATATCTCTATGGATTAAAGAGAGATTTATTTAGAATAATATCGCTATTGAGAATACATGAGAATAGCATGAGCGACAAACAAAATAATCGACTTGTTCTGGTCGCTGGTTGCCACTGACAGAAGCATAGCCTTCATGGTTACTCTGGCCAATCCTATCTCTTAACAGGTGATAGTTCCTCACTCCTAGCGTGATGCACTTGATTGCGAGTGTGAACTGTGGGTCTGGTTGCCATCACTGTCATAGGATTGAGAGTGTGGGCTGAGGTCATAACTGTTATTGGGCCGAGAGTGTGAGCTATGGCTTTCTTGGCCATAACTGTTACCAGACTGAGAGTATGAGTCATGACTTTGGCGGTCACAACTACTGATGAGAAGCTCCTCTCTGTATTGAGGAGGACTAATCGAGGTTTCAGACTGGGAACTTATATCCACGTATGTATCTTCTTTAGCATAGCGAGGTTTTTCCCGGTTGGGCGGCTCGACTCCGCCCAACTTATTATTGTTCTCCTCTTCTATCTCAATGAACGATTGAGCTCGTTGGAAGAGGTCGGGGAGGGTCTCCAATTTATGGAGTGTAAGGTTCTGGGCCAAAGGGGAGTAGGGAATTAGCACATTCATGTACCCCGCTATGGCCAGACTCGGGATTAGGTCGTTCACTTCTGTCATCATCGAAGTGAAGTTAATCGTGTAATCCCTCAGCGACAGTTTGTTCTGTCGTAATGCAAGCAGTGCGTTGGCACTGTATTTTATTCTGATCATCCCCACATGTTGGGCGATGAACTACGAAGAGAGCTCCGCGAAGCTGAAGACCGAGCCAGCTGGCAGACCAGAGAACCACCGATAAGCGTTGCCTTTGAGAGTGCCGGGGAATGCCCGACACAATAGTTCGCTATCGGTGGTCTGCGGTTCCAAGACACTAAGGTAGAGTTTGATGTGATCTTTTGGATCACTCGAACCGTCATACGCTTCTATCTTGGGTACCCGCCAGGTTGGTGGAAAAGATTCTTTCAAAAGGTCCTTGTAAAAAGGAGCGCTTTTGATTCTCAAGAACTCGATCAGACTGCTGGCGACCGGATTGTAGGCCAGCTTCCGAAAAAGATCTTCCACGAACATTGCTGTAAGAGTCTCGTGAGTGCGACTCTTGCTAGGTCCAGCTTTTTCCTTAGGAGGTGCTGGAGATTTCCTCTTTTTCTCCGTAGATGGAGGATAGTAAGACCCAGATTCACCGGCTCTTTCGCGGGTGATGGCCTTCTTGCCCCTCGCTTTCTCGAGATTGCTAACTCTTTTTTCTATGGAATTCATAAAGTTAATCAACCTCTCTTGTAGCGCAGGAGCTAGGTTCGCTCCCCCATTTGATGGGAGTGATGAGGGCACCTCATGTGTCGAAAGTGGTATATTGGAGGTTGGTATAGTACAGGAACCAACCCTCCTACCAGAAGCTCCTACCTCAGTAGCAATGGCGAGAGCTTTCTTTTTATGATCCTTAGTAAAAGGAGACATAAATGGGATGGTTGCTTCTATCGGGTCGAAACAACAGACTACGAGTGGAAGTTCTTCCGAAGTGCCGGAAGCTATGGGTAGGTACCTGCCCCCTCCAGGTGTCACAAAACAGAAAAATTTTGTACAATATTTCTTTGTAGTTTTGTGACCCCCTTGAGCAGTACTACTAGTCCCCAAAGTTTGAAATTAGCAAAAAATATCGAAATTTTTGTGCAATTTTTGTGCAGAAAATCGTGCTGCCGGAGGTGGTTTTCGGGATGCCTGTTTAGACCTATCCCAGAAAATATTCCTTGCACTGTTGGGAAATTCTGCTCTTCTGTACTCGTAGAGAAAACTTTTTTTCACGTGAAGTGTGGTCGTAGACACTTGCTCCGCACCGTGGATGCCTTCCGGGGGTCCGCCGTAAAGCGACGGAACCCTAGTCCTTGTTGAGGGGCGTTGCTGGGAGTGACTGACGTAATCAAGCATGTCTCACCAGCACTTAATCTGCTATCAGGGCTCGCGGTGGTGCGAGATGATGCCGGAGGCTCTGGAGTCCACGACACGTGCTCTACGTCAAATACCTGCAAGTAGAAACTAGGCGATTCTAGTGAGAATCGGCGAGTTTCTTAGTGATGCTCTGGTGAGAGTGGAACTTGTGTTGTGCCTTTGAGTGTCCTCTTGGGACCCTTTTTATAGGGTCTCGGAGGGCGTGATCAAAGGCGGACATCGCGCCTATGGTCATATATGGAAACATTTATGACGTTGGCTGGCGGCAAGTAACGGTCGTAAGTCGGCGATTCAGGTATGGAAAGCGCCTATTTAGGGCAAACTCGCCGAGTTTCCAGGGGTGAAATGTGCAGTCTACCATACTGCCGATCTGGGCCCTAACTCGGCGATTTGCCCCTAAAATCGGCAACGTGGTAGTCCAATCGTGACTTACGGGCTAACTCGGCGATTTGGACGATGAACTTGTTCCGCACCGTGGGACCTCTCCGGGGGTCCGGCGTAAAGCGACAGAACCCTAGTCCTTGTTTAAAGGCGTTGCTAGGAGTGATTGCCGTAATCAGGCATGTCTCACCAACAATAAAACATGTCCCAAGGACAGTTACCCGTTGTTGTCCATCGACGAGCTAGTGATGGAGTATCCGGTAACGAACTCCTCTCTATGATGGATGCCCACTCAGGATACAACCAGATCCTGATGCATGAACCTGATGAGGAAAAAACATCCTTTATCACGGACTCAGGGACATTCTGTTATAGAGTAATGCCATTCGGTTTCAGGAATGCTGGGGTTACATTCCAACGTTTAATGGACAAGGTTTTCGCGGACCAGATCGGGCGTAACGTTTCCACTAACGTAGATGACATCTTGGTCAAATCATCTAGCGTGAAACAACACCCTGATGATCTGAGAGAAACCCTTGATACATTGAAACAGTATGGAATGAAGCTCAACCCAACTAAGTGTGCATTCGGAAGCAAGGGAGGCAAGTTCCTTGGTTTCTACGTAGGTCAACACGGAATCAAACCGAATCCTGACAAAATCCAAGCAATCCTCGATAAGGAAGCTGATGAAGCACGGAATCTGCTACCAGTAGGCTCGCGGGGTTGCGAGGAGGGCCGGAGGCTTTGGAGTCCACGACGCGCGCTCTACGTCAATATACTTGCAGAAGAGGAGGGGAATCGGCGACTCCCTTGGGAGTAGGCGATTCGGGCTCCTTGGATTGCTCTGGTTGGAGTGTGTGTCAAGAGAGTGAGTTGAGGGTAGAGGTCCCCCAAGGACCCCTTTTATAGGGTCTTGGGGGCCAA
>LFYR01000856.1:32454-93501 GCA_001185155.1 Zostera marina | reverse complement strand
CTCCCCATGAGCCTAGTGGCAGCCTACCAGAGCTGTCCACGAGGCCTAGAGTTGGCGATTCCCCCCTGGAGTCGGCGACTTGGTAGTCCCAATCGGCGACTCCCAAGTGTTAGCTTGAGCTCTTGACGTAGACACGTGCTCCGCACCGTGGAAGCCTTTCCGGGGGTCCGGCATATAGCGACGGAACCCTATTCCTTGTCGAAGGGCGTTGCTAGGAGTGACTGACGTGTTCAGGCATGTCTCACCAGAAGCCCCCCGCAGAATCAGAGAATACAAAGGCTTAACGGTCGGATCAACGCACTTAGTCGCTTAATATCGCAAACAGCCGACAAGTGTAAGCCATTCTTCCAAGTACTGAAAACTGCGGCCAAGGGTAGTATTACTTGGACACCGAAATGTGAGGACACATTTACTAAGTTGAAAACACACATGTCCTCGCTTCCAATGCTGACATCACCTAAGGATGGGGATAACCTGTACTTATATAGCAGCTTCAGATGAAGCCGTAAGTGCAGTCCTCATTGCGCAAAGGGACAAGGATCAAGTCCCTATTTATTATCACTCAAGGCACTGCAAGGCACAGAGACACGGTACTCTACTATTGAGAAAATCGTGTACGCTATAATTCACACTTGTCGTCGCTTTCGAGCTTACTTCTTAGCACATATGATTGTGGTACTCACATCGTATCCCTTACGCCGTCTACTCCACAAACCCGATATCTCTGGGAGGTTAACTAAGTGGGCAATTGAGCTCAGTGAGTTCGACTTGGATTTCCGACCAGCCACTGCTATCGAAGGGCAGGCTGTAGCGGACTTCATAGTTGAGCTCACACCATCAAACTTAACCCAACCTTGGACTATGGAAGTAGACGGCTCAAGTTGCAGCACGGGCTCAGGTATCGGAGTAAAAATCCATAGCCCAGATGGAAAAAACTACGAACACTCGGTACGGCTTCATTTCCCGGCTTCAAACAATGTTGTGGAATACGAAGCAGCTATACATGGCAAAAGCTACTGAGAACTCTCGACGCTAAGAATGTCACGCTCCGTACTGACTCCCAGCTCGTGGCTCGGCAAACCACTGGCAAGTTCGCCTGCAAAGAACCACATATCACCAAGTATGTGGAAGCAATGGTGGCACTCACCAAACAGTTCGTCGAGTTCAAAATAGAGCAGAACCCTCAAATCCAAAACACGCCCGCCGATGCTCTAGCACGCCTAGCATCGGCATGGGAGGGAGGGCAGCGTGATATCTTGGTGGATTCTGTCCTCCAACCCACATGCCAAGTATTGAATGTCACTTCCGACGCCCAAGGGGATTGGAGAGAACCAATATTGGCATTCATCCAGACTGGAGTGCTTCCTGACAATAAAGGGGAGGCCAAAAATTTAAAACACATGGCAGCCAAGTATTACGACGTCAGAGGTGTACTCTACAAGAAATCCTTCGACAGCCCGCTACTGCGATATTTTGCTAAACCTGACACAGATAAAGTCATCCAGGAAGTACACAAAAGATCGTGCGGACTCCACGAGGGAGGAAGAGCACTTGCCTTCAAGATTATAAGACTGGGGTACTATTGGCCCACCTTAAGGTTGGAAGCTCACACTTACGTCCGCAAGTGCCGAGCATGTCAGCTGCACAGCCCTATGCAGCAGAAACCATCCGCGGAAATGACTCCGATCTTGAGATCGATCCCATTCGCAAGGTGGGGACTGGACATCGTAGGACCATTCCCACTATCAACGTCTCAGGCTCGATTCATTTTTGTAGCAGTAGATTACTTTACAAAGTGGGTCGAGGCTCAGGCAGTAGCAAAGATCACTCAAGATACGGCAGTAAAGTTCGTCTACCGCTCCATAGCTTGACAATTCACAGGGGGAAATTTTCAAGAATGTGTGAGGACTTGGGCATAAAACCCCACTTCACTTCCGTTTACCGACCTCAGGCAAATGGACAAGTAGAAGTAACCAACAAAGCCATCGTATAGGGATTGAAAAAGAAAATCGAATCAGGCAAAGGGGTCTGGGCAGACAAGTTTTGCGAAATCCTTTGGGCAATACCGCACAATAAGTAAAAATCCCACGGGCAACACCACTTTTGCTATGACCTATGGAGTGGAGGCAGTCGTACCAATCGAGATGAGTATACCAACATACAGAGTCTCAAAGTACGACGAACAAACTAATGACCAAAACCTAGCAACAGAGGTAGAGTTAAGGGATGAAACTCGTGAGGAGGCAGATCTGCGGAATGAATCGTAGAAGGCAAGCGTATCAAGATACCATAATCGCCAAGTGCGCCAGAAAGTAATTATGCCAGGAACCCTCGTCACATAAAAATCTAGCATAACAGAAAGAAACAGACCAAGAAATAAGTTGTCATCTAACTTCGAAGGACCCTACATCCTCGAAGAAGAGATACGGCCAGGCATTTATCGCTTACGGCGATAAGACGGGACAATGGTTCCAAACACCTGGCACGCGGACAACATGCAACAATACTACGCTTAGTATTAATTTTTATATTTCTTGTTAGGTTCTCTTACTATGTATGCTAGTATCAATTACAAAATAGAATAGTTAGTTTTCATTTTTTGCAAAGTCAATCAAAAGTACTCTTAGTCCAAACGAGAAACTCATTAGGGATTGTAAGATACTTGCGACACTTTTTCACTACCCTAGGATGACCCTAAACTCTGGATCTATTTTGTCGCTGCGGCCGCAATAGATCAATGATCATTTCGTCGCTATGGCCCCAATGATCACTTCCCATCTTGTCGCTTTGGCCTCGATGCGGACCAAGAGCTACTCCGTCGCTACGGCCGGAGTCAGACTACACTCTCAGGGTTCAAATCCAGGGTTAGTTCAAATAAATCCAATTGTGCAAGAAAGCCTAGAATTGCGATCACAACCCTAATTCGTATGTGCAAATTATGAATTAGTGGGTTTTAAATCAATTTATCACTCAAATTATTTTTAACTCTAAGTTAATTTAGAAGTACAAATCATTTGCAAGTTTAACTGATGACTGAACTACGATTCGTACGACCAAGCTTACGTCCAGAGTGGCTAAGTGGGGTTAGCAGAATCTAACTTACGTCCAGAGTGGCTAAGCTATGATTTGTGAATTTGGTTTCGAGCCTAGGTTACAACTTAAAAATATTTATACAAAAAATTAACGAAGAAAGGCAAAATAGTTCATTGATTGATAAAAAGATTACAAAAATATCCACTACAAAAAAAACTAAGGATTTCTAATCTTCTTCTTTCCTCGCCGCCCGAACATCGCTCTTTATCTTATCAAGAGCTTCTTTGTGCTCCAACTGCACTTCAGGATGTTCTTCTAGCCACGCCATAATGTCAGTCACAAAGTTGGCAAGCAAACTTGGAAACACATGAGGACCGAAAAAGTTTAAATCCTGGAGTTGGTCAGATTGACCATCAACTTCAAACTCCAAGTCCTTCACATTTTCTGAAGAAGCATCTAGTTCTTCCTTCATCTTTCTCGACTCCTCCATGGATTGGGAGAAGCGGTCATTCAGATCCTTCAGTTCAGAGACCGATTTAAAAAGATATACTTTAAATTCCTGAATTTGTGATTCAGAAGCCACCGCATTGCCAACCTCCGCGTTCAGCTGCACCTTCAATTCTTCAATTTCTTTCATAGCATTAGTAAGACGCGATTCAGATGTCTTCAAAGAATCACGTTCTTGGCGAAGGGCAGAAATCTCAAGTCTGTTTGCAGCACATTCATTATTCTTCGCCGCAATTGTCTTCTCATGCTCAGCAGCTTCTTCTTCCAACTTCTTGTTATTTTGGAAGGCCATCCTCAGCGACCACACTTCTTTGTAAACAGCTTGATACTTGTCATCAAACTTATCATATTCACATTGAGATCGAAGCGTATCATTACATGACTGCATCCCAACAGCAGCATTAGATAGATACGCAGCCTACAAAAAACAATTCGATTAGTACAAAAATAAATAAGTCGAAAAATATACGAGTTTAGGTCACTTACAGCAAATAGGGCTTTGGTGAGCTCCTCTCAAATCCAATCTCCAGGCTTCGCCAACAACATTTGGGTAGCCTTCGATCGTACCTTAGCATCCACAAACAGGCTCGGATAGTCAAAGGTAGATCGGAAAGGAGCAAACTCTGGTACCGACCGCGAGCACAATCCAGGTTCAAAAGTACCACGAGGACGAGATTCTTCAATCTTCCAAATCTGAATTAACTTGGCACCACGCAACCTCACGGCCAAGTGAGGGAGCAACGCTTCGCGGTAGACATGTGCTTCCTTCTTCTTCTTAATGGGCTTGCCAGAGGGATCTTCCGATTTCAAGAAGTGTGTCACATCGGAAGAAGTAAAGTCCTCACGCTGACACAAAGTGAAAGGAATTCTCTGACCACACTCATGAGCAGCAAGGGATGAGGAGATTTTCTTTACATCTTCGAGCTCCGCTTTGCTTAGATCACAAGGAACATCCAGATATACGCTTCGGGTGTTGGCCCAACCCTCTCGACTTCCGTGCACAAACATCGACTCAATAAAAAAGAACTCACTCTTCCACTACGGTCCGTAGTTGGAAGGGAGTTCGATAATCAGCTCATGATCATGAAACCGCTTAGCTAATCCCAACCGACCAGATTTGGAAGCGGAAGCCTTGATGAGCTTGTAAAACCAGAAAAACAAGGCAGCGGTGGTGGGTATGTTCAAACTCCAACAGATGTTTTGGAAAACCCTCTCAGATAAATAAAAAAAGCTGCCTGCATTTGTGACAGCGACACACCAGCTAGAAGTAACACTTCACTCATCAATGTCGAGATGGGTAGCACGAAGAAGTGTCGGAAGTACAGTCGGGGAATCGCTTGAAACCCCGCGGGAGGAAGGTTGGCAGGTTGATATTGCGACCCTCAAAATCGCAAACGCCCAGAAATGCGTACTCCTCGCACAATGTCTCGGGCTTCACGCGCAGACATGACAGAAAATGGATGTGCGGTATCCGTTTATGGTACGGGAGGACTATTCAGAGCAACTTCCTCAAAGGACCCCTCGTTCGTGTCACTCTGGGGTAGCAGCTTAGTCTCACCACTTGGCAAAGTTTCACAGTAAGCGTAGCCAGTGTGGTTCTCAACTCCCTCATAAAAGGGAAGATTTATGTGATCTCCATCCTTGTCCACTTCAGTAGGAGGAGGAGACTTTGATCCTTCAGACGGGTCAGGTCGACGTCGGCTTCGACCACCGTCCAATTCTAGCTCCTGATCATAATCAAAAGGCTTAGGAACTCGGGCATCCTCCGTTGTGGGAATGTGAGGTTTTCCCAGACCCCCCATCCCATAAGTAGAAGGAATGGAGGTGTTACCCTCGCTACCTTCGCGAGAGAAATTCTTATCATGTTTGTGTGCTTTCGCTTCCTTTTCTTACTTGGCCTCTCAGATTTAGTAGAAGGCCTCTTGCCCAAGTCAGTAGAGGTGATCCCCTCAGTACGGATGACCGGAACATCAGGTACCACAAATTGGATGGGTACATATTCTTCAACTGTAGCCCCCAAGTTTTGGGACAATGTCGGAGATTTAGATGTGCAAATCGGCGAGGTCTCTTGAAAACAGGGATACCCCCCTTGCCTTTAGTCGGTGGTGAGACATGCCTGATTACGGCAGTCACTCCCAGCAATGCCTTTCAACAAGAACTAGAGTTCGCTTTAGGCGGGACTCCCAGAGAGCTCCCACGGTGGGGAGCAAGTTAATCGTCTAAATCGCCGAGTTAGCCCGTAAGTCACGATTGGACTACCAAGTCGCCGACTTTAGGGATAAGTCGCCGAGTTAGGGCCAGTCGCCGAGGTAGGCTGCACATCTCGCCCTTCGAAACTCGGCGAGTTTGCCCTAAATAGGCGATTTCCATAGCTGAATCGTCGACTTACGACCGTTACTCGCCGCCAGCCAATGCCATAAATGCTCCCATATATGGCAATAGGCGCGATGTCCGCCTTTGATTGCGCCCTCCGAGACCCTATAAAAAGGGTCCCAAGGGGACACTCAAAGACACAACACAAGTTCCACTCTCACCAGAGCATCACTAAGAAACTCGCCGATTCTCACTAGAATTGCCTAGTTTCTACTTGCAGGTATTTGACGTAGAGCGCGCGTCGTGGACTCCAGAGCCTCCGGCATCACCTCGCACCACCGCGAGCCCTGGTAGAAGATTCAGTGCTTCATCAGTCGGCGACTTCCTAAGGGAACTCGCCGATTTAGAAGCAAGGGTCGAAGGGATCTCACCCGCTTCAAGAGGAGGTCCAACCACGACTGGAACCTAAGGGTCACAACCCAAACTCGGTGATTTTTCGGGAGTGAGCCCTAGAAGCTCACATGTAGTGGCACAAAATTGGGCATTCGACAGTGCATCAGCAGCCGGAATCTCCGACCCACCGCGCAAAGGCGATGGGATCGGGGAGACTCAACGTTGTTGAGCACCGCCGCAAGACTCTCATCGATGTCGTCGACCAGAGCCTCGGTCTCCGATGCGGTGAGCTCAAGGAGTGTCAATTGTTTCGGGTCTGCCATGACAAAGTCGGCGATTTGGATAGAAAGTCGGCGACTTAAATTAGGGATTCGAGATTGGGTTTAGGCCATTTGGGAAAGTGATGTGTGGATTAAAATAATCGATTCGCTATTTATAGACCCTAGAGAAATTGCAAAACACCCTCGGAAAATCCAAAAATTACGCGAAGGAAAATCGCTAATTGATTCTCAAATCTCCAAGACTCGGCGATTTGTTCGTAAACTCGCCGAGTTTAGGCAAAAATCACGGGATATGCCAACGAAGTTTCCATATCTGAAAATTTTGCAAATATTCACCAAAATCCCAAGGATCATCTAAGAGATCAGCCAACTCATCATAAAGGTCGCCGATTTTCGAATAAATCGCCGATCCAGGTGGGCAAAATTGCAGAACTACTCACAATCGCCGATCCTGGAACAAAGTCACCGATTTAGACATTAAATCGCCGACACAGGGTGAAAAACACTATCTTCTGGAGGTATCACGAACTCTCTTCAAAGCTTCTGTCGCTTTGGCCAGAAGTCATTACACTTCTGGAGGGAATATCACGAGCTCTCTCCAAAGCTTCTGTCGCTTTGGCCAGAAGTCATTACACTTCTGGAGGGAATATCACGAGCTCTCTCCAAAGCTTCTGTCGCTTCAGGAAGAATTCATTACACTTCAGGGGGGAGTATCACGTACTCTCTCCTACTCTTCTATCTTTTCAACCGGAAGTCATACACATCGGGAAGGAGTATCACGAACTCTCTCCCACACTTCTGTCGCTTCGGCCAGAAGGCATCACACCTCAGGGGGGAGTATCACGAACTCTCTTCGACACTTATAATGCTTCGGCCTAAAGTCGTCACGTTTTTCGCAGGTACTCGAGGGGGAAATATCATGGGCTCTTCCAGATGCCTCTTTCGCTTTGGCCGGAAGTCGGGGGGAGTATCAAACTCTCCTGACACTTCTGTCGCTTCAGCCGGAAGTTGTCAAATTTGAGCACGATAAATCTGTCGTTTCGGCCAGAATTATCAAGGATTTATTGAGCAAGAGGAGGTGTAACACGAAAGGTAACAAGTCAATATAATATGCGTTTTAGACTGATGTAGTTGTTTTGCAGGATGTCTTCTTTTTTGCAGGTAACATTCTTTCGCTTCGGCCAGAATCAATCCATTTTGTCGCTTTAGCCTTAATGGATACGGAATCATTGCGTCACTGTGGCCGCAATCATTCGATCCTATCTTATCGCTTTGGCCTTGATGCGGATCCCACATACAACCTTGCTTGGGGGGATACTGGCGATACACGCATGTTTCTTGTGCTCTCTTCAGGGGGGAGTACTGGTGAGACATGCCTGATTACGTCAGTCACTCCCAACAACACCCTTCAACAAGGACTAGGGTTCCGTCACTTTATGCCGGACCCCAGGAAGGCTCCCACGGTGCGGAACACGTTCATCGTTAAATCGCCGAGTTAACCAGTAAATCGCGATTGGACTACCAAGTCGTCGACTTTAGGGGTAAGTCATCGAGTTAGGATCCAGATCGGCAGTATGGTAGACTACACATCTCGGCCCTTTAAACTCAGCGAGTTAGCCCCAGAATAGGTGATTTCCATACCTGAATCATCGATTTACGACCGTTACTCGCCGCCTGCCTACGCCATAACGGGCCATAAATACGCCCAATTATGGTAACAGGCGAGATGTCCGTCGTCGAGTGCGCCCTCCGAGACCCTATAAAAAGAGTCACAAGGGGACACTCAAAGGCACAACACAAGTTCCCTCTCCACTAGAGCAGCACTAAGAGATTCGCCGATTCCCTCGAGAATCGCCTATTCTCTCCTTGCAGGAATTTGATGTAGAGCGTGCTGGTGAGACATGCCTGATTACGTCAGTCACTCCCGACAACGCCCTTCAACAAAGACTAGGGTTTCGTCGTTTTATGCCGGACTCCCGGAGAGTTCAACAAATGCGAAGGAAGTGTCTACGCCAAGTACTCAAGGCAACACCTGGGAATCGCCGACTGGGACTACCAAGTCGCCGACTTCAGGGGTGAATCGCCGACTCTAGGCCTCGTAGTCAGTTCTGGTAGACTGCCAACTTGGCTCATGGGGAGTCGGCGACAACACCTCTGAATCGGCGACTCCCATACCTGAGTCGCCGACTCCCAACCGTTACTTGAGTGGACCCACATCATTAAGGCACCCTTCAATAGTCTACCTTAATAGGGTGGGCTCCACGCTAATGAATGGGGAAACGTCCCCCAAGACCCTATAAAAGGGGTCCTTAGGGGTCCTCTACTCCAAGGTCATTCCCATTTAACACACACCACACCAGAGCAATCCAAGGAGCCCGAATCGCCTACTCCCAAGAGAGTTGCCGATTCCCCTTCCCTTCTGCAGGTACATTGACGTAGAGCCTTCTGCACCTTCAAACATTCTGCTAATGGGGAGTAGGGTATTGGTGATACTGCATCCTGGACTTGACCACGACACCAGATTAAGATAACCCGAAATGGGTGGAAGTACCCGTATAGGCAATGGGAGGCCCCAGTCGACTTTATGAGGAAGTCGACCTTACAGAACGACTTTTGCCAAGTCAACCTCTAAGGAGGTCGAGGGCTAAAAGTCGACCCCAGAGGAGTCGACCTCACAAAGTCGACCCGGGCCAGATTTAGACGGTTAGGCTGTTAGAGCCCTACTGACAATATTACCCCATAAGGACCCTATAAATAGGGGTCACTACCACTCATTAGAGGTTAGGTTGTTTGGAGTGAGCGAGAACCCTTGCCAGAATGAGCTTGAGTGACTGAGGTGTCCGAGCGATTTCCGGCGGAGTTCATGGCCCTACGCTTGTTCGAAGTATCATCCGAGCACTGATCGGGTTCCACCCTTATCAATTGGCGTCGTATGTGAATTCAAGATACTCACGAAAGAGAAAGGTGTCAACTTTTCCAAAGAATCGCGACCAAATCAGCTTGAAACAGCTCAGATTCAGTCCTTCAGCTTGACTTCCTCTGGAGGATCGACTCCCAGGGTCGACTTTTGGACCAGCCCAACTCGACTACCTTGGGAGGATCGATCCCCAAGCATGACTTCCCTAAGTTCGACTTACTCGCGGGGAGCAACTCCCAGGGTCGACTTTTGGACAGTTCGTAACTGTCTCGGAAAGATCGACCCCTAGGCTCGACTTTTGGACCAGTTAGCTCTATTTCCTTGAAAGGATCGACTCTCGGAGCGACTTTGCAACACAGGACCCAGAGTCGATTTGCAATATAGGATCTAGGGTTGACTTTGCAACATAGTATCCAGGGTCGACTTTCCAACACTCGACATTTCTAAGTAGACCTCCACACAAGTTGACCACCTCGACTCGATTTTCTCCAGACTAAATAACAAAATGGTCAACAAAAGGAAGGGATCGTATGTAGGGGATAAAATAGCAGGAACAACCCAACAAAAGGGATTACTTGAGAATCCTAGAGCCTAAGAGGCTACTACCAACGGGCAAGGAGAAAATCAAATTCCAGTGATATCTGTCCCTTTGGAAAACCAAATCCCACTAGAGAAGGTGACACAGCAAAATCCGTTAGATGTTTTCCAGATGCAGAGTCAACAACAGAGGAAACAACAGCTGATTTCCGGACATAAAGAAAGAGCCTAAAAAATTGAAGACCCGTCTGTTCTTGCTAACAGTCATCACTCTTTGATACAAATCTCAATCGAAGAGTTGGTCACTATGAGAGAAACCATAGCTCGAAAGACAGAAAGATTCAAAGCAGGCGAGACCACACGCAGAACCCGCACAGTCCAGCATTGGAGTAGTCAGACTTCAACATATCCCTCTTGGTAAGGTTCAGAAAAATAAAAGGCAAACAGCCACACAACACAGTCTAAATCCCTCCCGTCAAGATGTCAAGGGAGAGAAGTCAAAACTGGTGAGACATGCCTGAACACGTCAGTCACTCCCAGCAACGCCCTTCGACAAGAACTAGGGTTCCGTCGCTTTATGCCGGACCCCCGGAGAGTTCCACGAATTCGGAAGGAGTGTCTACGTCAAGTACTCAAGGCAGCACCTGGGAGTCGCCGATTGGGACTACCAAGTCGCCGACTCCAGGGGTGAATCGCTGACTCTAGGCCTCGTGGACAGTTCTGGTAGGCTGCCACTAGGCTCATGGGGAGTCGGCGATTGAACCTCTGGATCGGCGATTCCCACACCTGAATCGCCGACTCCCAGCCGTTACTTGAGCGGGACCACGTCATTAAGGCACTCCTTAATAGGATACCTTAATGGGGTGGGCCCCACGCTAATGAATGGGGAAACGTCCCCCAGGACCCTATAAAAGGGGTCCTTGGGGGACCTCTACCCTCAGGTCATTCACACTTGGCACACACCAACCAGAGCAAACTAAGGAGCCCGAATCGCCTACTCCCACGTGAGTCGCCGATTCCCCTCCTCTTCTGCAGGTACATTGACGTAGAGCGTGCGTCGTGGACTCCAAAGCCTCCGG
Organism: Zostera marina; assembly: GCA_001185155.1. Lineage (NCBI taxonomy): Eukaryota > Viridiplantae > Streptophyta > Magnoliopsida > Alismatales > Zosteraceae > Zostera > Zostera marina. The sequence goes on along the minus strand of LFYR01000856.1, from coordinate 82,441 downwards.
CCCTCCTCGCAACCCCGCGAGCCTACTGGTAGCAGATTTCGTGCTTCATCAAAAACCCATGCAAAATCCTATATCCCACGCACAGTGGAAACTGGAGATTCAGAGGATACGATGTGAAGGTACCCAGTCTTGTTCGAAGGCATGGAACCTTTAGATAGCTCGCTAATGGTAAAACCTACACCGCCTGGATTTAGATTACCAAAGCTGCCAGAATATGATGGAAAACAATACCCCATAGACCATGTCAATATGTTTAGAGGAGCAATGCAATGGGTAACAGGAATGGATGATATACTGTGTAGGGACTTTCCAGGGACCTTGAGAGGAATCACATATAGATGGTTCGTAGATTTGCCAGTCAAGAGCATTAAAAGCTTCTCGAACCTAAGAGAGAAACTTCTGGCTCAACACTGTAGTAATGTAAGAGCAAAAAAGGGAACAGACTCATTGTTTTTGATGAAGCAGAATAATGGCACCCTCAGAAATTACACAAACAGATTCACTAAGGCAATGCAAAAGGTTTCCAAACTCAATATAACCATTGCAATCTATGCATACTGGTGAGACATGCCTTATTACGTCAATCACTCCCAGCAACGCCTTTCAACAAGGACTTTAGTTCTGTCGCTATATGCCAGACCCTCGGAAGGCTCCCACGGTGCGAAACAAGGTTCATCATTAAATCGCGATTAGACTACCAAATCGCCGACATTAGTGGTAAATTGCCGAGTTAGGGCCCAGATAGTCAGTATGGTAGACTGCCGATCACTCTCCTCAGAACTCGTCGAGTTTGCAACTAAATAGGCGATTCCATACATGAATCGCCGATTTACGTCCATTACTCGTCGCCTGCCTGCGTCATAATGGGTCATTAATGCGCCCCTTTATGACAATATGCGCGATGCCCGTTGTGGAGTGCGCCCCAAAGACCCTATAAAAAGGGTCCCAAGGGGTCACTCCAAGGCAGAATAGAAGTTCCACCACAACTAAAGCAATACAGAGAGAATCACCGATTCCCACACCAGAATTGCCTATTCTCTTCTAGCAGGATTTGACGTAGAGCGCGCGTCGTGGACTCTAGAGCCTCTGACCCTCCTCGCAACCCCGCGAGCCCCTTGATAGCAGATTCCGTGTTTCATCAGCTGTCGCCGTAATTGGGACTATCGAATCCCCGATATCCCGTCGTAATCGCCGATTTTTATTTGCAAAGTTTAGTTTGAACGGCCTTGAGGGATCGCTAACTTTGTCAATTGCTAAAGGCGCCGATTCAGATTAGAAATCTCTGATTCTTTTTTGAAGCTCTGGTTGGATTTCTTCCCTAGAAATCGCCGACTTCACCTTGAGAATCGCTGATTTGGAATATCGTCTGCTAGATAACAGTGTTGTCTACGACTCTGTTTAAAAACTCCCAAGAGTTGAAATCACCGATTTAGATCTCTAAATCGCCAATTTTCTTTGTTTTTCAGCAAGCTCGGTCAAGTCATCCTTTTGCTTTGGAACTACTTCGCTTTTGTTGTTAATGGCTCACGAGAAACAAAAGCACCCTTACTCTACAAGGAGTAAGACAATCTTGGCTAAAATGCCACAGATACCTGAGGAGGATCGGGCTGAGCCCTCTCGGTCAAACAGGCCTGCAGGGAATGACGCTCAACCAAATCAGCCCTCCCTGGCAAACTCAGCTCTTCATCAGAAAAAATGATACCAACTCCTCCTCCTACTATGGAAGAGAGGTTAATGGATTTCATAGACAACATTGAGAGAAGAATGCATAACCTCGAGGCTGCGAGGAGTCAAAGGATCACTATCAGAGATGGAACGGTTGAATCTGGGTCCTACTATTCTCCATCTGCGGAAAAACAAAACAAAGTTCCCGCCATAGGTCAAAAGAAGGACCTAGTAAGATTCGCACTCAATGGACTCTTATAACACGGTTCGTGGAATATCTTCGTCGGAACACTACAAAAAAACAGCGCAGTTATGGCGCCCAGGGCCGCCGATTGATAAGACCGACGGTCAGGCCGCTGGCAGGTTACACTTGTCCGCCGGCATAATTTTCCCTCGTAAAATAGAGAAATGAGCTGGCGGCCAAGCCGCCGGTACCATTTTTTTTAAGATGCTAGCAGCCTGGCCGCCAGCTCTAATTTCCCCAACGGTTGGGAAGAAGTGAGCTGGCGGCCTGGCTGCCGGCATCCTAAAACCCTCAACGGTCGAAGGAAAATTAGCTGGCGGGCTAGCCACCAGGTAATTTTCCCGCTTGTTTTTTCATTTGTCGGCGGTCTGGCCACTAGAAATTTTGGGAACCCTAATTTTTACCACTTGCGCCATCGTGGTCCCCCGTACAGTCAAACATAGTCAAACGAAACTTAAGTATTTCCTAGCAGCCAGGCCGCCAGGATGTTTTTTATATATAGAAAAAATTCCAGATTCTTTCCATTTCTCTCAACGTCTCCCAACTTCTCCAAATTTCTCCCAATTTCTCCAAACTTCTCCCCATTCCTCCCCAACGGCGATTTGAGCAGCTCCGGCCATTCCTCCTCAAGGTTATTTTCTCCCCTTCTTCTTCATCTTCCTCTTCCTCTTCCTCTTCTTCTCCATCTTCTTCTTCTTATTATCCTATTATATTTCATATCATCTTTTCTTATTCTTCTACATTTTCTATTTTGTTCTTCATTTAATGTATGTTGTTTGATTTAATTAGGGGTTTATGGTTGTATGACATTGGGGTTGATGTATTTGTGGGTTTATGTATTTGATGGTTTTTGTATTTATTATTTGGGGATTTATATATGTATTTGGGGGTTTGATTTTAGGGTTAGATGTTAGGTTGATTTATTGTTTTGATTTTGGGGGTTTGATTTTAGTTAAGTTTTAAAGTTATTAATTATAAAATGATTTACTATTTTGATTTTAAAAATTAGATTAATTTAGTAATTCTGATTTACTGTTTTTAGGGGGTTTGATATTGGGGGTTTTGATTTTGGAGGTTTGATTTAGTTTTGTTTATTTTAGTTAATTATAATTATGTGATTATATAAATTAGGTATTTTTTGATTATTTACTGATTTTATTTTAGTTTAGTTAATTATTAGCACTACAAGAAAAGAGGTCTACAGCGACGATTTTGGATCGTCTTTAAATTTCAAGAAAGATTTTGAAGAAAACGCGCGATATTATTTTTTGTTTAATTATCGTCGTTAATTATCTTTTTTTTGGTTTAATTAGCGATGATATGTTGATAATCGTTGTTATATATAACAATTAACGACGATTTAAAATTTATCGTTGTTAATAATGGGGACCTATTTATAAAATTTTAAAAGAATAGGGTATTAATGTAAAATGACCCTTTATAAAATTATCTTTAATTCTAAAATCTTACATTTCACCCCCAATTTCATTCCCAAACCTTAAACCATAAACCATCCACCCCCAATTTCTCCTCTCGTCGGATTTCCATTCAATCCTATCGCCGGATTTTCCCGTCGGTCATCGTCAATGGACGCCGGATCTTCCCGCCGATCATCATCAACGGGCGTCGGTGTCATTTCCCAATTTATAACAGGTATGTTCCATATTTCCTACCAATCATCATCGTTTTATCTTCCACATTTGGAGCAGGGGACGCCGGTTTTTGTTTGGGGCAGTTATGTTCATCATAAATTAATTATATCGCTTAATCAAAGTAGGTTTGGTTTATTTCTGTTTGGTTAATTATATCGTTTTATCTGAAGTCTTGTTTTATCAAAGTAGGTTTGGTTAATTATATCGTTTTATCTGAAGTCTTTGGAAGTATTAGATCTTATTTTATTATATGTTTCTTGTTTTCTTGACCTACCTTTTCTTTTGTGGATTTGTTGTTGTCTTTTAAGTTTGTTTGAGATAAATACACTCCTGAATAACTTTCAACTTCCTTTATGATCTTTCTTTGATCTACATCATCATTAGCTGATTATGTAGGCAGTTCATCATTAGGATTATTCTGTGCGTCTTCTTCAGTTGTATTTTTGGCAATTGCAGCACTGAAGTTTGCACGTAAAGGTTCTAATGTTTTTTTCTCAGAGTAATTGTAGAAGAGCATCTGATTAAGCGATATAATTGATTAACCAAACCTACTTTGATTATATCGCTTAATTATATCTGATACTCTTCCCCAAGATGTTTCGGGCGGTTATGGAAATTATATGATATAATTATAATTTCTATTTACAGATTTATGTTTTTCTTGAAAAAGAAAGTTCGTAATAAGGCATACGTTGAAGGGTCTATTGCAGAGGCTTATATTGCTGAAGAACTAGGGACATTTTTCTCGATGTACTTCGATAGTACGTTCATATCAAAATTCAGTAGAAAATCAAGGAATTTTGATGGTGGGGAAATTGAATCTGGTGGTCGTTTATCAATATTTGCTCAACCAGGTCGTGCTTTAGGAGAAAGTGTTCGTAGATATATATCTGATAGAGAATATAATACTATAATGATTTATGTACTTCTCAATTGCAATGAAGTAATACCATTTCTAAGAGAATTCGAGAAAGAAATGATTCACGAAAATGTAAACATTTCTGATGAGGAATTGCAGAAAAAAACTGATTCTCTTTTTCATAAATGGTTCATAAATCGCATGAAGCATGGTCAACAAGATCAACGGTTGCGTATTCTTTCGAAAGGTCCTCATAGAGAAGTTACATGTTATAAAAAATATATTACCAATGGATTTAGATTTCATGTGCAAAGTGAAGACAAAAGCAAAACGTCGCAAAACTGTGGTGTCATGGTTCGTGGGACTTCTTCTTATGGAGATGATGGAAATAATTATTATGGAGTTCTTCAGGAAATTATTGAACTTGAATTTCTGGGTGATGATACTCGATTTTCGATGTTTAACTGTATTTGGTATGATATTCACAAAGGAATCAAAATAGACAAGTTCAAAACAGTGTCAATTGACACACATTCTTAACAAAAAACATACGAGCTGTTCATTTTTTCTTGGCAATCTGAGCAAGTTTGTTATATACCGAATGTATCCGGAAAATCAACCGATTGGTATACGGTGCTTAGAACAAAAGCTAGAGATGCCATTGACTTTTCAGAAAAAGATTTAGATACATATCAAGACGATTTTAATGAATTTGATGTGAATGCAATCAATGAAGACACGATTGATGATGTATCTTTGAGTGTAAATCATGTTCTTGAAGAAACAAATGTTGATAACGATATTGAATTAGATAATGTAGATATCGAATCCGATAAGATTTATAAGTGACGAAGAAGGATTTTAGTGTGATTGTAAGTTAGTTCAAAATATAATGATTTTTTATGTGATGATCTTTTATTGTTATAGTTAATAGAATTATGTCATGATTTTTTCCAGAAATGCCACGTGGACAAGGACGTAAACGTGGTCAAATACGTCAACAATGACAATCCATCAACAATGAGGTGGAATCAACTTGTCGGTGTACTAGAAAATTTACAAAAGGAATTCCACAACCTTCAACACCATTTCCTGGAGTTGTTTTTCAATCTGGGTATGTAGTTCATTTCAAAATTAAATAATCAAATTATTTTCTTTTCATTATATTAATTGAAATTAAAATTTAATTTACAGAACATTTCCAAATGATATACGAAAGCAAATTGGTTGCTTGGTTAAATGATTTATTCCAGGGGCAGAAATCACATAGGCTCAATGGAACGATGAGGATAAAGATATAATTTGGGAAAAAAATTTGGTATGTTATGTGATTGTATGTCTTCTATGTGTTCAATTTATTTGATTATTTGAGAAATAACTCAACAATTTTTTCTGTGTAGAAATTCTTTAAATTTGATGACCAAGACCGTGCTCGGAATGCATTCAATCAGTACCTGACTATTAATTATCCTAAATGGCTTAGCAAAGCAAGAATGGATGCAAAGAGAAATGCTGGTGTCTCTGAACTTGATGAGACTTGCAAAGATTTCCCTCCAACATACATTACAAAAGAAAAATGGGGACTAATAATGGATAAGTTTTTGGCATCAGAGTTCGTAGAAAAATCAAAAAACAATTCAGAAAATCGAAATAAAATCGAAGATTATTTGGTGTACAAGGGTGGATCGGCTTCTTTTGAAGCCAACTCTCATGCATTAGTAAGTTTATATTTTAAATTCATTTCAATTTAAATATTTTATGAATTTTTTTAGTTTTTTTCGTATAGACTCTAAAATTAGGTCAAAAACCGTCATTTCAAGAGGCATTCTTGTCAACTCATACGCTGTTAAATGATAGACGAAAAACTATGTTGGTGAGTGATCATTTATAATATTTCATAATATATTTATTTTTTCTTAATTGTTTCATATTTGATTTTCGTAAAGGCCAAATATGAAAATATGAATGAAGAACTTCGAAGACAAGAAGATAGTGATTCTGATTCTGATGACGATAGCGAAGACGAAAATTTATCGTCTCAAGGTTCAACTACATTTCATAGTAAGCCTCTGTTTAAAAACGATCATATTGGACCTTGGCTAAAAGCATCAAAGGGAAAGAAAAATGGCCGCATTATGGGATTTAGAGTTGGCAATCACTCGATGTTATCAAATAAGAAGAGAAAGAAAATGAGCAATGAGGAAACTGAGAAGCACAACACTGAAGAATTTGAATTGACAGTTTCCAAAGACGTCGAAAAACGAATGGAAGCGTTCGAAATAGAACATGAAAAACGCTTAAAATGATGGAACAACGGTTATTTCACAATATACATGTGAGTTTTATAAATGTTTTCAAATTAGTTTTTAAATTTATTAATTTTTGAATATCTTCATTTATTTTCAGGCTAATGCTACAAGCAACGACCCCAATCGTCCATCATCGAGTAATGTTTCTGTTATTCCTGATTCATCTCAGTTGAACCAACTTATTCCATCATCAAGAAATTATTGGGAAGAAGATACTACTTTGAATTCGACACCTCGACCAAAAGGTAAGACTTTAGATATTTCAAATATTGTTCAATAAAAAAAATTGTAAAACACTTAACATCAATGTGTGTGATTGCAAAAAATCAATGTATATTCCTTTTTTGCTTAATCTAATTTGATTTAGAATAAATGTAATTGAATATTTGTCATTAAATATTTGTGATTCAATATGTGAGATTGGTGTGATTGAATGTATGTGATTGGTGTGATTGAATGTATGTCATTTAATATATGTGAATTGAATCGAATTGTATTTGCAGGTGTGATTAAATTGTATTTGCAGGTGTGATTGAATTGTATTTGCAAGTATTGAATTGTATTTACAGGTGTGATTGAATTGTATTTGCAGGTGTGATTGAATTGTATGGCTCTAAATGAGCACCTATATAAATAAAATATTTTTTTATTGTATTCTATATTAGCGACGATTAAACAACGATTGAGCAACGATTAGTTGAGACAGGGAAAATTAAAATTTAACAAAAACGACGATTTAGCGACGATAAGTTGTGACAGGTAATATTAAAATTTAATGATAGCGACGATTTAACGATGATGTTTTTCAAATATTAGCGATGATTCAGCGATGATACAATTTTTTGGCGCCAAAAAATAGCGCGCGTGTGGGATTATATCAACGACGATGACATATCGTCGCTGATAATTAGCGTCGATATTCAACCTACAACGAAGCTTTAGCGTCGATAAATAAACGTCGCTGAAATCAATTTAGCGACGATTTTTGACTTTCGGCGACGATTTTGATCGTCGCTGAAATGCAGGAACCTTGTAGTGTTGGTGGTTTTTATTTACTGATTTAATTTGGGGGTTTTTATTTACTGTTATTATTATTTATTTACTAATTATTATTAATTATTATTTACTGTTATTATTATTTATTTATTTACTGTTTTTATTTGGGGATTTTTATTAATTATTATTATTTACTGATTTTAGTTAATTTAGATTAGGGTTTTAGTGTTTTTATAAATTATATTAATTTTATTTAATTAAGTATAATTTACTGTTTAGTTTTAGTTTTATTGAAATTATTATTGAGGTTGAATTAGGTATTATGTAATTGAAATTATATGTGTTGGTATTTTGTTGTAGGTTTTTTTGGATCGTTGGAACTAGAATTTGGCGGTCGTTTTTCTATTCGACAAATGTAATAATTTTAATTCTTTGAAATTATTTAAATTTTATGTTAGTTATAATTAATTAGTTAATATAATTTGCATGTGAAATACTTGGTAAATGAAACTCATGTTCTTAAATTGTGTAATTTTGAAATGAATGCAAAAATTTATAAATGAATGCCATGATATGAATGTCATGAAATGAATGTATTGAAATGCCATGAAATGAATTATAATTTAAAGAATTGATAAATTTAAAATGATTTTTATATTTTGAAATTAGAGAATGCAATGCATGTTAGTTGTTTATTTTAAAAGAATGCAATAAAATTAGTTATATTATTAATTAAATATCATTAATTAAATAATTATAAGATAATTAATTATTAATTAAAATAAAAAAGTAACAATCAGATTTTCTATAAGTGTGATTGTTAGTTTATTTTTAAATAATTGTTTAGTAATTAGTTATTAATTTTTAATTAATTAATTAATTAAGATAATATTGGAAATTTCAATAATCAGTTTTTAGATTAAAAAACTGATTTAGAATCCAATGTTTGAAACAATTATCTAAAAATTAATATTTATTTAATTATTAATTAATTAAATATTTATTTAATTAAAGTTAAATAATTATTTAAATAATTATTAATTAAAAAAGTAACAATCAGATTTTCTATAAGTGTGATTGTTATTTAGTTTTTAAATAATTATTTATTAATCAATTATAATTGTATATATTTCAGTTGAATATTTGAAATCCGAGTACCCGATAAGGCTTGGTTAACTTTGACCCCCCTCTAGTCAAGAATTCAAAGATGGTCTGACGACGTTTGTTCAATATTTTTACGAAAATGTCATGGTTTGTATAAGAAAGGATATTTACCATGTCCATGTAGAGATTGTACTAATAGAAATGTGATTTCAATTGCCGATTTACGTCAACACATCTTCATGAATGGTTGGTTGACATATTATATTATATGGACGAAACATGGTGAGCGGACTTATGATTCAGAACCAAACATGAAAAATCAAGTTGTAGATGGACCAAATGAAATGCGTAATTTGGTTTGCGTGGCGATGGATAAACCTGATGAAATTGAAAATATTTCAGATATTCCAGATATTGATAACATGGAAAATATTGCAGATCATAATGATGAAGATTTTCCATAACGGAACGAAGATCTTCCAGATTTCAATTATGATTCGACTTTTGTTAATCGGTTGAAAGACGCTGAACAAGAGTTATGGCCCGGTTGTACCGAATTTACTAAGCTATCTTTTATTTTGGAATTATTTCAATGTAAGTGTATCAATCAGTGCTCCGATAAATCATTTGAGACGTTTTATGCATTTTACGTCGATCTCATCCTAATGGAACGGGAAACGATCCCGAAGAATATGTATCTAGCTAAGTCAGTTGTTCGTGATTTGGGGTTATGGTATGAGAAAATCGATGCATGTCGGAACGATTGTATCATTTATCGAAAAAAATATAAAGATAGCAAAAGTTGTCCTACATGTGGTGTTTCAAGGTGGTTGAACGAAGATGATGAAAAAAGAAAACGGATTCCCGCCAAATATTTGAGACATTTTCCATTGATAACACGACTTAAAAGATTGTTTTTGCGTAACGATATTTCTAAAGGAATGACTTGGCATAAAAATGATCGGAAAAAAGATGGAATTCTTCGTCATCCGGCAGATTCATTTCAATGGACACAATTTGACGATCGATATCCCGATTTTTCGTCTGAACCACGTAATATCAGATTGGGACTTGCAAGCGATGGATTTAATCCATTTAGTATGATGTCAGTTTCTCATAGCACATGGCCAGTCGTTCTTATGCCTTATAATCTTCCTCTGTGAATGTGTATGAAACAACCCAATTTCATTTTGAGTCTTCTAATTTCTGGACCTACATCACCTAGGAATGATATAGATATCTACTTACAACCACTGATTGATGAGTTAAAAATTCTATGGACCACCGGTGTCACGACATATGACGTGGTTACTCAAAATAGCTTTCAAATGCATGCTGCAGTGATATGCACAATTAACGATTATTCTGGATATGGTGATCTTTCTTGTTGGAGCACGAAAGGAAAATTGGCATGTGCAGTTTGTTCAGAAAAAACGAGTAGTGTTCGATTGAAATATGGAAAGAAAGAGAGTTTTCTTGGACACCGTCATTTCTTGGAAAAAGACCATCCGTATAGACATAATAAAAAGGATTTCAATAACAAAATTGAAATTGAAGAAGCACCTAAACGACCCTCGGGAGAGGACGATTTTAAGTTACTACCAATGGACGTATCATGGCCTGTACAACACCAGAAAAACATAGATGAAGCGATGGAAACGATGCAGGTTAATTAATTCATAGTTAATTATTATTATAAATTATATAGTTAATTTTAGAATTATTCATCGAACAGAGAGAATTTGATTTTAGCGGGTCAAACGAAGGTTATCGACATATCAACGAAAGGTTAAACAAATTATGGAGAAGCGCTTATAACGCTTTACGAGATAAATATAATAATGAAGATTTAGCAGTCGAAGAAGTTATGAAAACTTTACCCGACTACATCCATCATCAAAGATCAATTTTTAAACAAGTTGAACGAGAGTAGATCACCGAGGGGAATAGTCCGTATTAAATATTATTTCTTTTTAATGCAATGAAATTAGAAAAATATAACTTAATTACTTTATTTTATCTTTTTCGTGATTGCAGGAAATTTCTAAAATTAACAAAGACAATCGGGGAAAACAAACTTCACACAGTTTAGGTTCGAAAAGTCTTGCACAACGAAATTACGAAGCTGTAAGTAAATTATTTAATTTCATATATACTTCCAATTTCTTTTATAATTTTTTTCCTAATTTTAATATTTGCATGAACAAAAGGGATTAACTGAAGCTGAAATTTGGAAACAAAATGTAAAGACAACTTATCCAAAAGACTAACGAGTAGTACGTCATCTTTTTAATTAATTATCGTTAATTACTATTTTTTTGACTACTTTCATTTGTTCTTTAAAGATAAAGCGCTTCAATGGAGAGACAGTGAAGAAGCAAAAAAAATGGTTGAACAAGAAAATATGAAATACCGTGTCCGTCATATTTTCCTGTTCAACCATTTTTTCATATTTTTTCAAGAATATATGACGGACACGGTATTTCATATTTTTTTCAATATAATTGATTAAATAAATTTACATTATTTTCATTTTTTTTTAATTAGTCTCTCATCCAGTTTGTTATAAGCGAACATATCGGTAGAAGCTCAAAGAAAACTAGACTATTAGGAACAACTGGTTCCTCATTGAGCAAAAAGACAACGCATCGGATGAATGTGGGTAACTTTTCGAAAGATAAAGGAAAAGCTCCTATGACCGAAACTGAGGTTGATGATAAGGTCAACGAGGCAGTCTAGAGGGCGATGACTCGTCAGAATGAAGCGATAGCTCGTCAAATGGCATTTTTCCAATAGTACAACACCGCAATTCTCGCTCAGAATCCAAACTTACACTTACCGGAATTTCCGCCATTTTTCAACGACACTACGGCGTAACCCACGGGCAGGTTCAACATACATTCTTCTGGAACGTCGACTTCATGAACACCGCAAGTACTACTTTAGGAAACTCCGCTTCTTCAACAAATGATGCCACCAGAGGAGCACACTACTCCACAATCTCGCGAAGGAAGACCGATTATCTTCTCAAAATCGACATTACGAAAGGAGGTCGCGTCTAAAAAAAATAAGAAAACCCAAAATAGAAAATAGATTAGTAATTACCGTACATCGAATATAATTTTTGTCGTACTTTCATTATCGAACATCAATTTCATTTTTATTTCATTTCAATTATATAAATATATTTTTATTACATTTCATTATTTAAATAAAATAATAAATTTGAAAAAAAATATTCAAAAAAAAATCGAAAAAAAATTCAAAGAAAAAATTATTTTTTAAACAAAATATAACCAGCGGCTTGGCCGCTAGGCCGTTTTCCCAGGGATTTTTTTTTTTTGTTGGAAAATATTGACCAGCGGCTTGGCCGCCAGAGATTTTTTTCCAAATTTACACTACCAGCGGCCAGGCTGCCGGGAGATTATTTCAAAAAAATTATCTGCCAATGGCTAGGCCGCCGGGATATAATTTCAAAAAAATATCTTCCAAGGGTCAAGCCGCCGGGAACATTTTCGTTAAAATCGGAATCCACAATTTATTGTCAGATGCCTGGCCGCCGGTATATTACAAAGCTGGCGACATTAGTTCCGACGATGGCATACCGTCGGCTTGGCCGCCAAGACACATTATACCGGTGGCCTGGCTGCTGGCAATTGCCGCCAGCACAACGTTGGTTTTTTTGTAGTGGAAGCTGCCGACAGTCCACACGTCGGCAGCCCAAACGAGTTCTTGAGGACCAAAAGTGCTCCTTTCCATGAGGACCTTTTGAAGCTGTCCTTTCAACCAACCGGGCGGGTACCTAGGATCGCGGCATATGATGGTTCGACCGATCTGCAGGTACACATCAACCTCTACCTCAACATCTTGGAACCCCAGAACACGGATAACGGACTATTGTGTCGGGCATTCCCAAGCAATCTCAAGGGCACCGCTTATCGGTGGTTTTCCGATCTTCTAGCTGGCTCAGTCACCAGCTTCGCAAACCTCTCTCTGAAGTTCATCACCTAACACGTGGGGATGATAAGAATAAAGTATAGTGCCAATGCACTACTGGCACTGCGGAAGGAGGATATGTCCCTCCGGGATTCCATGATGAAAGAAGTGAATGACCTAATCCCAAGCATAGCTATAGCGGAATACATCAGAGGGTTAATACCATACTCCCCATTGGCTGAAAATATGAAGGTCCAGAAAGTTGGGACCTTACCAGAACTCTTCCAAAGAGCTAAATTGTACATTGAGGTGGAAGAGGAGGATGAGAATAAGCTAGCGGAGCTTGAGAGTCCTGACTTTAAAAAATCCAAGTTCGAGAAAAAGAGGTAAATTGGAAAAGATAATTTCCACGGTATCTTTAAAAGGTACACTAACAATGCTGCTGAAACCTCAAGAAGAGAGTGGAAGCCAAAAGACGATAACAAGGTTTACCAGACCTCGACCAAACAGTCGCTGAAAAACTCTGCTAAGGGTGTAGCCCAACTATGGAAAGACTATACCCCACTGACAATCAGCAAGGGCGAGCTGTTTAAAAAACTAAAGAACCGAGCGGATTTGCCCGCTCCTCGTTCTTTAGACCCTGCAACCAAGGGTAGCCGTACAAAAGGTGAAAAATACTGCAAATTCCACAAGGACCACGGCCACTTAATGGACCATTGCAGGAAGTTCTCGGGCTTTGTCGAGCAACTGATCTCAAAGGGAGAACTTGGCAACTTCGTCAAGAGATCCCGAGGACGGGACAATTGCAAATCTGACCCAAAAGGGTTGCGTCCACGCTCTCCTTCACCAGATAGTGACAGTAGCGAGAACTGCCAATGGAAGACCATCAATATGATATTTGGTCGTGGTACCGTTGGCCAGAACAGGGGATACGTCCGGAAGGTGCTGATGTCATAATCAACATCTCGAGACAATGGAAAATGAGTTCGCAAAGAGAAGTCAATATACTTCTCAGAAGAGGACCTGGACGATGTTCTGTAAGTTCATGAGGATCCACTCGTGATCTAAACAGACATCGGTCCTATTCCCGATTCGAGAGGATGATTATCGACAACGGCAGTTCTGCAGATATCCTTGATGAAGCACGAAATCTGCTACCAGTAGGCTCGTGGGGTTGCGAGGAGGGCCGGAGGCTTTGGAGTCCACGACGCACGCTCTACGTCAATGTACCTGCAGAAGTGGAGGGAAATCGACGACTTTCTTGGGAGTAGGCGATTCGGGCTCCTTGGATTGTTCTAGTTGGGTGTGTGTCATGTGGGAATGACCTGAGAGTAGAGGACCCCAAAGGACCCCTTTTATAGGGTCCTGGGGGACGTTTCCCCATTTATTAGCGTGGGGCCCACTCCATTATGGTGCCGAATTAAGGGTGCCATAATAACGTGGGCCCTCCCAAGTAACGGCTGGGAATCAGCGACTCAAGTATGGGAGTCGCCGATTCAGAGGGGCGGTCGCCTCGCCACTCCCCATGAGCCAAGTTGGCAGTCTACCAGAACTGACCACGAGGCCTAGAGTCGACGATTCACCCCTGTAGTCGGCGACTTGGTAGTCCCAGTCAGCGATTCCCAGGTGTTGCCTTGAGTATTTGAGGTAGACACTTCCTCCGCATTTGTGGAACTCTCCGGGGGTCCGGCATAGAGCGACGAAACCCTAGTCCTTGTTGAAAGGCGTTGCTGGGAGTGACTGACGTAATCAGGTATGTCTCACCAGTACTCCCTCCTGAAGGGAGCATAAGAAACATGCGTGTACCGTCAGTATCCCCCCCAAGCAAGGTGATCCGCATCAAGGCCAAAGCGACAAGATGGGATTGAGCCATTACGCTCACAGCGGTACAAATGACTCTGCGTGGTCCATGCACTATCAGATGGACTGATTCACTATCAGAATCTAGTTCCAGGTCAATGGAACTACGTGTTTATAGTCCTACTCTGATCAGGAGCGACTTTTGCTGTGTGGATTCTGGCCGAAGCGACAGAATGCATGGATTCACTATTAGAATCTGATCCTGGCCGAAGCAACAGAATGCGTGGATTCACCATTAGAATCGGATTCTGGCTGAAGCGACAGAATGTGTGAATTCTGGCCGAAGCGACAGAATCTAGTTCACTATCAGAACTGATGTTTATAGTCCATCCTGATCAAGAGCGACTTTACGTCCGCAACGACGGTTACCCCATAGGCCGAAGTGACAAAATGATCTCCAAGTGTTTGAAGAACTATTGAAGCCAAAGCGACAACATAATTCTTAGTCCGATTCTGGCCAAAGCGACAGAATCATGCCTGCAAAACAAAAAACAACCTGCAAAATAACTATATCAGTCTAAAGGATATATTTATTGATTTACTGACCTTGTTGTGTGGAGCTGCCTCTCATGCTGCTCCTCCTTATGCTCAATATCTCCTTGATTGATCTGGCCGAAGTGACAGATCTATCATGCTAAAAAATGTGACAGCTTCTGGCCGGAGCGACAGAAGTGCCGGGAGAACATGTGATACTCCCCTTGGATTTTAAAGACTTCTGGCCGAAGCGACAGGAGTATCAGGAAGAGCTTATGATGCTCCCCCCTTGAGATCATTAAGGCCGAAGCGTCAAAATGACCTCTGGTCTATCTAGGCCGAAGCGAAGCGACGAGACAGACTGACTCACTATTAGAGTCTGACTCACTATCAGAGTCTGGTTCACTATTAGAACCTGGTTCACTATTAGAACCGTGCGACTTTACCTTCCCTGATGCCCCTCCTTTGCTCAAATTGATCCTTGGTAAATCTGACCGAAACGACAGATCTTGTCGGGAGACTTCTGGCCGGAGCGACAGAAGTGTTGGGAGAGTTTGTGATACTCCCCGCAAAATTTGACGACTTCTGGCCGAAGCGACAGAAGTGTCGGGAGAGCTTGTGATACTCCCCCAAAATGTGACGACTTCTGACCGAAGTGACAGAAGCGTCGGGAATACTTGCGATACTCTCTATTGAAATGTGACGAGTTCTATCCGAATTGACAGAAGTGTCGGGAGAGTTTGTGATACTCCCCCTCGAAATGTGACGACTTCCATCCAAATTGACAGAAGTGTCGGGAGAGTTTGTGATACTCCCCCTCGAAATGTGACGACTTACATCCAAATTGACAGAAGTGTCGGGAGTGTTTGTGATGCTCCCTCTTTAAAATCGTGTCGTTGTGACACATAACTTTTGAAATGAGTTGTTTTCTGAAATATTTGATTGTGATTATCAATGGGCTATCTTTTGTTTTTTCTTTGCTAATCTTTTATATATAAATTACCCTTTAAATTGTAACTAAGGCCCGAAACTAGATTTACAATTCGTAATTTAGCCACTATGGACGTAAATTAAACTCTGCTAACCCTATTGCTAGCCACTCTGGGTGTTGACATGGTCGTACGAATCGTAGCTCAGCCTACAGTTTAATTTGCAGATAATTTATACCTCCAGATTAACGTAGAGCAAAAGATAGCGCGAGTGACAAATCCGAAGGATGCAAATATTTCAAACTCGAGAGTTATGTTTGTAATATCCAATTACAACTTAAGTTTGAACCCTGATGTTGGAGAGAGCTTGTGATACTCTCTCTTGAAACGTGACGACTTCTGGCCGAAGCGACAGAAGTATCAGGAGAACTTATGATGCTCCCCCTCGAATTTTGACGACTTCTGGCCGAGGCGACAGAAGTATCGGGAGAACTTATGATGCTCCCCCTCTAAAACATGCACTTGTGGCATTTTTGCTGGTATTTTACCCTTAGTCGGTAATTGGAAGCCCCAATCGGCGACACCTATGGTTTGGTTAGCTGCAGGGGGTGTTTTGATTTTTACCCCTGTGAGTCGGCGACTCCCTCCAGGGATCGGCGACTCCTATTGTAACTGTCGGATCTTTGAGATATTTGGAGAATATATGGGGAATATATGCAAAATCTCCAAATAAGGAAGTAAATCTCACAGTGCTGCGAGATAGTGTCCGGAGTCGACGACACCCTTGTGGAGTCGGCGACTCTGGCGTGATATCGGGGATACGGAGATCAATATCCGATCTCTTTTTTGCAATTTTTGGATTTTCTAGGGGGTTTTTTCAATTTTCCCAGGAGCTATAAATAGTGGAGAGTTCTCCCCAAATCTCACAACACTTTTCCCCTTCTCAATCGCCTAAAATCCTAGATTTTCCAATCATCGATTCCCAAGTCACTTTTCCTTGAATCGACGATTCTGCAGCTATGTCTACCCCCGATTCCAGCTTTTCTCCACTGAAAGAGGCTGAAACCTCTGCCTTCATCGAGGAGATGACCGTTGATGGACTTGACGAGGTATTGAACACAGTCGAGTCGCCGATTTCCTCTCCTGACAGAGTGGTTGAGTCGGCGACTCCGGTCGTTCCAACTCGCGATATGGACTTGAGTGCCTCTATGCACGAACTTCTTGGCGCCTCGCCGGAGTCGTCGATTCCCCATGCGGAGTCGGCGACCCTGAGCAGGGCCCTTGTGGTCGTGCCTGAGGGATCTCTGGAACTCGGAGAAATTCCCAGGACCTCTGGGTCGGCGATTCCCCTTGTGAAGTCGGTGACACAGACTCGGCCCGTTAAGGGAAAATCTTTCAAGAAAAGAGGTCATGGCTCGAGTGCCATTGGGTCTGCGACTGCAGGCCGTGACTCGAAGATCCTTCTCATTGGATCGGCGACTCAAGAGCCTGAGTCGGTGACTCCCACGAATGTTGATGACTCTTCCGTGCACCACCCTACTCCATTGGTTGTGAGTGCCGAAGGTCGAATTGTGTCGGGACTGAACCCGAACCAGGGGCCATCCGAGGGCGATGGTTCGAAAAAACGAAAAAGAAGACGTGGCCACGGAAGGGGCAAGGTCTACGTGCTGGAGCAGGATGAGGGGGTCCCCACGCCCCTCAATGTTAATTTTGAAGAGACCTTGCATGTTGACCGTGGTGCTCCTAACCCATGCCGTAGAGTGAACCGGTGCTCTATTGAAAGAACTCCGCCACCTCCCGTGGATTTGGACGAAAATTGAGATCTGGACCTCGATTTTGACGCGTATGTTGGAGCTCCGAACCCAACTGGGTTCGCTCACTGCGAGATTGCCTTAAATGGCGAACCAAGGTTGCTCCCTATAGGCCGCTCCGGGGACGGCGAATACGAGCAAGTCATGACTTCCGCAACCTTGGATGTTTCGGATGGACTGCATCCCCCTTCAAACCTTAATGCGATAGATGCTCGAAGCTTGCTATCGGGGGTGCAGATTTCAGGACACGTGTGATTCTGGATATCGCGATACCAGCCTGCGAGTCTCCCACTATTGGGGTTCCAGGCTATCCCGAGGATATATTTCAAACATTTCTCGGAACTTCCTATTCCTGAGATAATGAGCGAAATATTACTCGCTTTTGAAGTGTCCCTGTCGCAGTTCCCGGCGGGATTCTACGTGTCCCTACTGGGTTTTATGAGCGTGTGCTGGAGTTTGAGGATCACTCCTACTACAAGCTTGTTTCTGCATTTCTACAAGCTTATGAAAGCTGGAAAGTCGGGGTCTGGTCGCGTCGGGTTTACACGACGGCATTTTGACAAAATGTTGTCGACGATTTGCCGACCAACTTCGAATGCAACTGGAAGAAGGAGTTCTTCTTCGTTACTTCTGAGTTTCTTCCCGGGAGTCGGGAAGAATGAAACGACCCCAACCGAGTGCACATGAGTGCTTCACTTGGGCTGACCACCAAAGATGTTGAAGCCTTGGATCGAATTGCGCGGACCCTAGCTGTTTACTCTGTGCCGCGCGGTGTTCCCTTTGTCCTTTGCCAAAGGGAAGATTTTACTTTTGAAGATTTGGCTGAAGTTCAAAAGCCACCAACAGAGAAGAGCTTCAGAGCGGGAAAAAGCGATCGCTTTTATACTTTAACGCCGTTCCTCTCTATATGCGCAAGTGATTCCGAGAGGCCAAGCTGATTCGATTGAAAAAAGACAAAAGTGCTGAGCCTCAACGGACATTCGAGAGGAGTTCAAGTTCTCGATCCGCGCCTCCACCCCTCACTTGCTACAAGCCCTATACTTCTAGTGTGCCGCTTCCAGATTTTAATGCTGATCCTGAGGTTAGGAAGGAAGCGATGTCACTCTTAATGGGCCAGTCCGGGCGGTGATGTAGAAATGAGCTTCTTCGACATATGACTGCTGCTTTCTACATGGCTCATGCGTGCTATAGTGTCGACACCATCCACGACACTGAGAAGCTCCGGGAATAATATAATCAGCTTGACACGAAGTTCAAGGAGAGCGAGAAAGCCCTTGCCAATTTGAAGAACGTGAAGTCCCGGATGGAGAATATGCGTGACAATATTCTGCCGAAAAAGGATAAGACGATCGAGTCTATGCAGAAAGAGATCGACGAATATGTCACGAAGATATTGGGACTTCGTAAAGAGTTGAAAACCACCTCCGCTAATCATGCTTAAGAATTTGAAAGTCTGAAAGATCAGGTTGGAGGTGAGATTGGGCGTGTAGTCTCACTTGAGGCTACTATTGCTGATTTGAAGAAACAAGTTGTCCAATTCGAGAAAGAGACCACGGGACTGAAAAGCGAACTAGCTAGTGCGGAAGAAGAGATCTTGGTGCTTTCAAAGGATAAGTCCGTGCTCTCTAAGAAAGCTGAAGGGTTGGAGTTGGATGTGCGATATCAATCTGACCAACTCCAAGAGCTCATCTTCTTTGGACCATCTGTGTTTCCCGCTCTGCCCCCTGACTATATCACGAATATTATGACATGGGTAGAGCAGCATCCTGACGAGCTCGAGAAGAACAAGGATGCGTTGGATAAGATGAAGGACGAAGCTGCTCAAGAATAGAAGCTTTTAGTCCTTTATGTTTTTTAGAATATTTTGTAATCTTTTTGAATATTATTAATGAATCGCTTTGCTTTTTTTAATTAATTGTTTATTTACTTTATTTCTTTGAATTGTAACTAAGACTCGAAACTAGATTTGCGAGTCGTAATTTAGCTGCTCTGAGCGTAAGTTAGACTAACTCTATCGCTAGCCACTCTGGACGTAGACTTGGCCGTGCGAATCGTAGCTCAGTCTACGGTTAAATTCGCGAAATGAATTAAACTTCACAATTAACAAAAACTCGCAATGTCGATCAAAATAATAAGTTGAAAACAAAATATCGAAAAAAGAATCGGAAGATAGAAAATATCGAAATTAAGATACGATTTTTCTAGACCTTAAGACTCTAGAATTGTACTCTAGATTCCTTACTATGTAGTTCAACTCCGGCCGAAGCGACGGAGCAACTTTTGACCCGCATCAAGGTCGTAACGACGAGATGGGATTGAATCGTTAAGGCTATAGCGACAAAACGATTACTAATATATTAAGACCGTAGCGACATCATAGATTCTGGTACGTGTGGTGGGTACTTAGAACCTCTTGTGGTTGGGTTCACTTATACTTATCAATTACCTAGGACTCTACTTTTAGACCCTAATGTGTGGTTGAACTCTAGCCGTAGCGACAGAGCAAATTTTTGGACCCATATCTAGGCTGAAGCGACAAGATTGGGTTGAATCGTAATGTATCAAAATGATTTTAATCTATTAAGGCAATAGCGACAAAATAGATTCATAATGCGGGGTGATAGCTAGAGTCGTAGGTAGATGATAAATCTAAATTTTATTGAGAATATAAATTACAACAGTAAAATCTAATTTTTCTATTTTGCAATTTAAATAACATATAGACTAAGAGGCTCTAAAGAATAACGTGCTCAATACTAAGCGTAGTTTTGCTGTATGTTGTCCGTGTGCCAGATGCAAGGACCTTTGGGTGACAGCTTATTCCTACTCCTCTTAGTTATGCTAGCCTTCCTGTGGGTCTACCACCAAATAGCATATGGATGCACTACAAAAAATCAGCGCAGTTCTGGCGCCCATCTCCCGGCGGCCTGGCCGCAGGTAGATACGACCGGCGGCCAGGCCGACGGAAGGTTACACTTGTCCGCCTGCATAATTTTCCCTCGTAAATGAGAGAAATTTGCTGGCGGCCAGGCCGACGGAATATTTTTTTGTAAAAAATGTCAGCGGCCTGGCCGCCAGCTCCAATTCACCAACGGTCGGGAAGAAGTGATCCGGCGGCCTGGCCGCCGGCATACTAAAAACCTCAACGGTCGGGAGAAAAATTGCTGGCGGCTTGGCCGCTGGATACTTTTTCCCGCTTGTTTTTTTCAGTAGCCAGCGGCCTGGCCGCCAGGATTTTTGGAAAACCCTAAATTTACAACTTGTGCCGCCGTGGTCCCTGGGGGCCAGGCCGCCGGAAAATTTTTATATAACAAAAAAAATTTCAGATTTCTTTCATTTTCTTTTCCCCCAAAAACGTCTCCACTACTCCCACTCCTCCCAAACCCTCCCCCAACTTGTCTCCGGTGATCTTCCAGCCATTTATCTCCGGTGATCTTCGAAGTTCTTCCTAAAGGTATGTTCTTCATCCTCCATTAGTTATCTTCTTTTGTTATTGTGTTATCTTCTTCATCTTTTTCTCTCATTTTTTGTTGTTGTTTATGATTTGGGGTTTTTTGATTTTGGGATTTATTATTTGTGAAAGTTATTATTGTTCTTTGTTTGTAATCTTTCTTTTTCTGTAGTGTTTGTTGAATCACAGTTGTAGAATTAAATCGATCAAACAACATGTAGAACAAGAATTAAAAATGCTAAAATTTTCTACGGAACATGGTGGGATTTTTCTTTGGTTATTTACCTCTCATTTTAAATATGGTCGCTTAATCGTGCTTAAGATGTTAATCGCATAAATAAAGTATGTGGTATGCGGTTTTTATTAACCCACCCAAATACCCATGTAAAAATGAAAATAGAGCAAAAACCCTAAATTTTATTTTTTACCTCTCCCCTATCCCAGTATCCCCGAAATAGGGTAAAAACTAATTACTTTGATTAGAACCTTCAATCATATTTGCTTACATTATGTTTTTAGTTGGTACTTTATTGACTATTGGAACTCATTACTCATTTGATTTGAAATTAGAGGTGTACACTTCTAATTAAGTATTTATAATATTTATTTTGTATTATATATCTACGATGTATAATATTATATTTTTTGTAAATACCAAAAATTGACTACTTTTTAACCCCACATAATCCTGATTGCGTGTATGTGGAAGTGTCAATCACATAACCGCATACATGCATAGGAAACCTTGACCATACACAACAAGCCCAGATGAATATATCTAAAAGGTAAAAAAAATTGCAAGCAAAAAATTACCAATTTGTCAGTGTAAGTATCATACTGTTGAGCTGATCAGGTCTTAGATCCCTTCCAGCAGCAAACTGGACCTGAACAGAAAACAATAGACGTTAATCAACACAGTCCTGTGAATAACAAAAGTCATAAAGATAAAAAAATCAATGTAACTATTTCTAACCTCAAAGCACCTACGGAGCTGATCCAGTTTTCCTCTAACTATACCCTATGAGAAATCAAATAAAATTTAATCAATTACAGGAAATTAAATTTTGTCATGTATGCCTTGAGAATGTGAGAAAATGGAAAAATTATGTACTAAGTTTAAAATGAGAGGTAAATAACCAAACTTCTATGTTTTGTGAAATAGATTTCAATTCAAGCTCGAGTTTAGTCAGACCACCGATACGGTCTAAATAAAGTTTCAACGAGTTTTGTTTTACAGCCTAAAGTTTTGTTATTTTTGTTTGCATCCTTATTTATGTCATTGATAGGCTGTGTTTTTTAACTTTCAATTTCAATCAATGTAAAAAATTGATACCAGACCTTGTGTTTTTTAACATTGATACCAGACCCGATTCTGGGAGAATTAATTGGGCTCCACCTAATCAACCCAATTTCAATCAATGTTGATATTAAAACATTTGCTGGAATATATACATGTTTGCTGGAATATATACACAGACATAATAAAACATGTTTGCTGGAATATATAGACATAATAAAACATGTTTGCTGGAATAAAACATGTCCTGCTGACACACAAACATAATAAATAAAATAAATCAATAATGATAAATAATAAAACATTCATTGTGTTATCTAAATCCCCAACCAACTTGTTTAAAATAACATTTAGTCAGTCCAGCTTAATGATTTTTTTTATTATTTTAATCTTTTAATGTTTTATTTGTGTGTTTGATGGAATAGGTAGTTGATATTTGATGTTTAAATATTTTGATTTATATGGTTTGCTGAAATAGGTAGTTGCTGGAATTTTATAGGTGTGTTATGTTTTAAATTGTTTTTGAATTATTTATTTAAATATTCTGTTTTGATTAATTATTTAAATTTTCTCTTTTAATTAAGTCATTTTTTAGGTTGAATTTGATTGATCGATATATATGTTATGTGTTGATATTTTTTTGTAGGTATTTACGGATAGTTGTAATTAGCATTTCCGGTTGAAATTCAATTTGCGTTTTAATCTTCATCGATCGATCAAAGTAATATTTTTTATTCATTATTTATTAATTAGTTAATTAAATATAATTTGCATGTTAATTAAATAATTGGAAAATGAAATGCATGTTCTTAAATTGTGTGAATTTAAAATGAATAAATTTTTTTTGAAATGAATGCTATGAAATAATGAAATGCCATGAAATGAATTGAAATACATGAGTTAAAATGAATGCATGTGTTAAAATGAATAAATGAGTTAAAATAAATGCATGATTTTAAATTAAATAGAAAATTAAATAAATTTAAAAATTAGTTAAATAAATGTTTAGTAATTATTTTATATAAAATTAGTTAAATAATTATTTAATTGAAAAATATTTAAATAATTTATTAATTAATAAGGGTTGGGGTAATTTATTAATTAAATAAGTTAATTTTTTAATAATTGTTGAACATCAATTATTTAAAAATTAAAATCATTTATTTAATTAATAATTAAATAAATAATTATTTGATTAAATTTAAATAATTATTTAATTAATTAATAATTACAAAAAGTAACAATCAGATTTTCTATAAGTGTGATTGTTAGTTAATTTTTAAATAATTGTTGAATAATTAATAATTAATTAATTAATTATTAATTAATTAATTAATTATTAAGAAAATATTGAAAATTCCATTAATCAGTTTTTATATTGAGAACTTGATTTAAAATCGAATGTTGAAAACAATTATTTGAAAATTAAAATCATTTATTTAATTAATAATTAAATAAATAATTATTTGATTAAATTTAAATAATTATTATCCTTATTTAATTAATTATCTTTCGATTAATTAGATTATCCTTATTTTATTTAGATGTATTGGTTACTAGTAGCATTCGTTATATCGGTTTTCATGGTCGTCACGACTCCCGATCAGAGTGATCATTTAACTGATGAACAAGATTATGATCATCCGAATCTACATGAGATGAACATGGTTGGGTGCGATGGTGATCAAACGAAGAAAAAAACAAGAGAACAAAACAAAGATCATGCTGAATATCATCCATCACAAGGACAACGGTTTGTAATAAAATTCAAAAATGATCAAATTGTCCATGATAGCGTAGCAAAAATCCTAAACAGGAAATGCGCAATGATCGCGAACGATTTCAAACTACTACCAATGGACGTACCGTGGTTTGAACAAGACCAGAAAAACATAGATGAGGCGATGACAACGATACAGGTTTATTAATTAATATTTAATTATTATTATAGATTTTATAGTTAATTAATAATTAATTTTATAATTATTCATCGAACAGAGAGAATTTGATTACAGCGGGTCAACCTTTGGTTATCGACGTGTCAATGAAAGGTTAAACAAATTATGGAAAAGCGCTTATAACTTTTTATTGGATAAATATAATAACAAAGATCTAACAGTCGAAGAGGTTATGAGAACATTGCCCGACTACATCATCAAAGAACAATTTCTAAAAAAGCTGATCGAGAGAAGATCACCGAGGGGATTAGTACGTATTAATGAATTTCTTCTTTTTAATTACAATTAATAACTTAATTATTTTATTTTTTTTTAACTTAATTTTTTTTTTAAAACTTAATATAGGAAATTTCTGAAATTAACAAAGGCAATCGGGCTAAACAAACATCACACAGTTTAGGTTCGAAGAGTCTGGCACAAAGAAATTACGAAGCTGTAAGTAAATTATTTAATTTCATATTTACTTTCAAGTTCTTTTTTATTTTTTCTTTCATATTTTCTTTCATATTTCTTTCTTTTCCTAATTTTAATATTAAAGGAACAAAAGGGATTAAATGATATTGAAACATGGAAACTCAATATAAAGGCAGCTTATCCAAAAGACGAACGAGTGGTACGTAATCTTTTATATTTATAATTACAGTTAATTACTATTTGTTTGACTACTTTCATTTGTTTTTTAAGGATAAAACGGTTAAATGGATAGACGGTGAAGAAGCCAAAAATATGGCTCAACAAGAAAATATGACTGACACGGTAATTATTTCATATTTTTTCCAATACAATTCAATAGTTATATTTACATTAATTATTATCATGTTTTCTTTTTCATTAGGCTCTAATCCAATTTGCTAGAACCGAATTTATCGGTCGAAGCTCGAAGAAATCAAGAATATTAGGAACAACTGGTTCCTCATTGAGCAAAAAGACAACGCATCGGATGAATGTGGGGAAATTCTGCATGGACAAAGGAAAAGATGCAATGACCGAAGTAGAGGTTCAAGATAAGGTCAACGAGGCTGTCGAGAGAGCGATGGCTCGTCAGAATGAGGCGATGGCTCGTCAGAATGAAGAGTTTATGGCTCGTCAAATGGCGTTTTTCCAACAATACAACTCCACAATAATCGCTCAAAATCCGAACTTGCGCTTACCGGAGTTTCCGCCAATCTTCAACAACGATGCAGCGCAGGACATTTATACTCCTGGAGCGTCATCTTCTAGAGCCGCCGCACCGCCTACTCAACTACCAACGCAAGAAACTACGACGCCTCTACAAACTACGCCACAAGAGGAGCACACCACTTCACAACCGCGCGGAGGAAGATCGATAATATTCACGAAAGAGGCGTTACGAAAGGTGGTCGGAACTAAAAAAAAAAAAAGAGCGAAAAAAAGAAGTTAAATTAGTGATTGTCGAAGTTAATTTTTGTTCTACATTAATTATTAAACTTCAAATTCAATTTCAATTTCAATATCAATATCAATATCAATTTCAATTTCATTTTTAATTTTATTTTCAATTTCATATTAATTTCAAATTTTTTTTTTTTTCAAAAGTGAACCAGCGGCTAGGCCACCAGAAATTTCTTCCCGGGAAATATTGACCAGCGGCCAGGCTGCCGGAAAATTATTTTCCAAAAATAACTGCCGGCGGCCAGGCCGCCGGAAAATTATTTTCCGAAATTAAAAGCCGGCGGCCTGGCCGCCGGGATATAATTTAAAAAAAAAATGTCGGCGACTAAGCCGCCGGGACAATTTCTGTTAAAATCGGAATCCAAAATTTTTTGCCGGCGGCTTGGCCGCCGGTATTTCAACATTCCAGCGACATCAACTCCGGCGATGGAATCTCGTCGGCTTGGCCACCAGGAACCATTATACCGGCGGCCTGGCCGCCGGAATTTACCGCCAGAACTGCGCTGGTTTTTTGTAGTGATGGTTTTCCGTGAGTGGTCCTCGCTATTGTCGTTGTCTGGTGAAGGAGAGCGTGGGCTCTTCCCTTTCGTGTCAGACTTGCAATCATTTCGACATCGGGATCCTCTGACCAGGTTGTCAAGTTCTCCGTTTGAGATCAATTGCTCGACAGAAAGCGAGAACTCCCTGCAATAGTCCGTCAGATGGTCGTGGTCCTTGTGGAATTTACAGAATCTTCCATCTTTTTGATACACCTTGTTATCGCATTTTGGCTTCCATTCCTTTCTGAAGGAATCAGCCGCATCGCCAGTATATCTGTTCGAGGAGTCATTATAGCTCTTCGATCTTCTCGAACTTTTGTTTTTTGAAGCTAGTGTTCTCAAGTTCCACTAGCTTGTTTTCATTCTGCTCTTCCACCTCAATGAATGATTGAGCTCGTTGGAAGAGGTCGGGTAAGGTCTCCACTTTATGGATTGTAAGATTCAGGGCCAGAGGGGAGTAGGGTACTAGCCCATTTGTGTACCCCGCAATGGTCAGACTCGGGATTAAGTCGCTCACTTTGGTCATCATTGAAGTGAACTTAATCGTGTAATCCCTCAGAGACAGTTTGTCCTTTCGCAGTGCCAGCAGTGCATTGGCACTGTGTTTGATCCTAATCATCCCCACATGTTGGGCGACGAATTTGGACGCGAGGTCTGCAAAGCTGGAGACTGATCCAGCTGGCAGACCGGAAAACCACCGATAGGCATTGCCCTTGAGAGTGTCGGGGAATGCTCGACACAACAGTGCGTTGTCAGTGGTTTGCGGCTCCAGAACATTGAGGTAGAGGTTGACGTGATCTTTTGGATCACCCGAACCATCGTACGACTCTATTCTAGGTACCCTCCAGGTTGGTGGAAAGGCCACCTTCAAAAGGTCCTCTTGGAAAGGAGCGCTTTTGACTCTTAGGAACTCGATCGGACTTCTGATGACTAGATTGTCGGCCAGCTTCCGACGGAGGTCCTCCACAAATAGTGTTGTAAGAGTCCTCTCAGTGCGACTCTTACTGGGTCCAGCTCTTGATTTTTCTGGTTCTGGACCTTTCTTTTTCTCCGCAGTCGGAGAATTGTGAGAAGCCGATTCACCCGCTCTCTCGCGGGCAATGGTTCTCAGACTCCTCGCTTTCTCGAGGTTGCTAACTCTTCTTTCCATGTTATCCATGAAGTTAATCAACCTCGCTTCTAGAGCGGAAGAGATGGATGTCCGAGGGGTCAGATCAGTTTGAGCATCCTCGAACCTCTCAACTTGTATGTTTGGCTGAGGATGCTCAGTGTATGCCCCATCGGGTGCCACTGAGGATTTACTTTTGTTTCTCAGATGGTAATCGTGCTTTTGTCTTTCAGATGCCATAGATGACAAAAGCGAATTCCAACCGAAGCGCATGTATAGATCGAGCTAACTCGAAAGAAACCAAGTGGAGTCGACGACTAGCCTTAGGTTTTTTGACTTTCGAGCTGAATCGAGGCTCGAGAGAAAAACCCAAGTGGAGTCGACGATTCACAACGTGGAGTCGGCAATTCACAGGGTAGAATCGGCGATACACGATGGTGGAATCGGGGACAGCTTTAGGTAGCTTTTCTGTCGAGTCTGTCCGTGGACAGCACTCTTAGCTAGCAGAATAACCCGCAATCGGATACTCACTAGGTGTAGTCGGTGATTGCCTGTTTGTATCGGAGATTCCTTAACACAAAGTTAGCGACTCACCCTAAGGGAATCGAGCTAAACTTTGCGAAGAAAATTATGCAATTACGACGGGATATCGTGGTTCGATATTCCCACAGACGGCGCCAGCTGATGAAGCACGAAATTTGCTACCAGTAGGCTCGCGGGGTTGCGAGGTGGGCCGGAGGCTTTGGAGTCCACGACGTGCGCTCTACGTCAATGTACCTGCAGAAGTGGAGGGGAATCGGCGACTCTCTTGGGAGTAGGCGATTCAAGCTCCTTGGATTGCTCTGGTTGGGTGTGTGTCAAGTGGGAATGACCTAAGAGTAGAGGACCCCCAAGGACCCCTTTTATAAGGTCCTAGGGGACGTTTCCCCATTCATTAGCGTGGGGCGCACTCCAATATGGTGCCAATTAAGGGTGCCATAATAACGTGGGCCCTCCCAAGTAACGGCTGGGAATTGGCGACTCAGGTATGGGAGTCGCCGATTCAGAGGTGCGGTCGCCGACTCCCCATGAGCCAAGTTGGCAGTCTTCCAGAACTGACCACGAGGCCTAGAGTCGACGATTCACCCCTGGAGTCGGCGACTTGGTAGTCCCAGTCGGTGATTTCCAGGTGTTGCCTTGAGTACTTGACGTAGACACTTCCTCCGCATTTGTGGAACTCTCCGGGGGTCCGGCATAAAGCGACGGAACCCTAGTCCTTGTTGAAGGGCGTTGCTGGGAGTGACTGACGTAATCAAGCATGTCTCACCAATCCTCTACATGGATATTTTCACCAAAATGGGCCTTAAAAGGGAGGATGAGTCTCCCTACAAGGAAGTCATTTATGGGTTCACTAACATCGCCACCCTAGTGGCCGGTGTTATTCATTTGAAAGGTTCCATCGATTTCAAGAGAAGGAGGGTTAGTCGGACTTGTCGTTTCATAGTGGTAGAAGTAGAATCCACTTTCCACGGCATTTTCGGACGACCCTTCATCCATGGAATCAAGGTAGACCCGTCTTCTTATCACCAATGCATATTATACCCGGTCAATGGGTTCGTCGCAACTGTCAAAGAATCACAAAAGGATTCTAGACAGGGGTATAAGAAGGCAACCCAATTGAAAAAGTTAAACAACATGCTTGTTCATGCCCCACCCGACATTGGGGAGAGGGAAAAATTACAACCTGTGGACGAGAATGAAGTGTATCAGATTGTGGGGGGACACGTGGCATTAGGAATAAGGCTACCCTCTGACCTAAGAGCCAAGCTTGTGATTGTCCTGGAGGAGCACCAGGACAGGTTCGGTTAGGAGGGTGAGGCACCAATACAGATTGCGCGTCAAATTATGGCGCACAAACTCAATGTCGACTCATCCATTCTAGCCCGACACCAGAAGCGTCGGGTACTCACTTCTGACAGGCGGCAAGCAGCCAACGAGGAAATATTGAAACTCCTAAATACCGGACATATTCGAGAAGTTTGATATCCAACTTGGCTGGCTAACCCAGTCCTCGTCAAGAAGCCCAATGACAATTGGTAAATGTGCATTGATTTCATTGATCTCAATAAAGCATGCCGCAAGGACAGTTACCCACTGCCCTCTATCGACGAACTAATCGATGGAGCATCCGGTAACGAGCTCCTCTTTATGATGGATGCCCACTCAAGATACAACCAGATCCTGATGCATGAGCCTGATGAGCAAAAAACATCATTCAATACAGACTCAGGGACATTCTGTTATAGAGTAATGCGATTCGGTTTAAGGAATGTTGGAGCTACATTCCAACGCTTAATGGACAAGGTTTTCACAGATCAGATCGTGCGTAATGTTTCCGCTTACTTTGATGACATCTTAGTCAAATCATGAAGCGTGGAAAAACACCCTGATGATCTGAGAAAAACCCTAGACACATTGAAACAATACGGAATGAAGCTTAACCTGGCTAAGTGCAAATTTGGGATGATGGAAGGTAAGTTCCTTGGTTTCTATGTAGGTCCGCACGGGATCAAACCGAATCCCGATAAAATCCAAGCGATTCTGGATATGGAAGCCCCCCGCACAATCAGAGAGGTACAAAGGCTGAACGGTCGAATCAATGCACTCAGTTGTTACATATTGCAAATGGCTGACAAGTGTAAACCGTTCTTTCAGTTACTGAAAACTTCAGCCAAGGGTAATTTCACTTGGACACCGGAATGCGAGGATGCATTTACTAAGTTAAAAGCACACATATCCTCGGTTCCAATGCTGGCATCACCTAAGAATGGGGAGGATTTGTACTTATACATAGAGGCTTCGGAAGAAGCCATAAGTGCAATCCTCATCGCGCAAAGGGACATGGATTAGGTCCCTATCGACTACCACTGGAGATGCCTACAGGGTGCAGAAATACGATATTCTCCGAATGAGAAAATTGTATACGCTGTGATCCACGCTTGTCGTCGCTTTCGAAACTACTTCTTGGCACACACAATTATAGTCTTGACATCGTGTCCCTTACGTCGTCTACTTCACAAACCCGACATATCTGGGAGGTTAACTAAATGGGCAATTGAGCTTAGTGAATTCGACTTGGACTTCCGACCAGTCACTGCTATCAAAGGGCAAGTTGTGGCGGACTTCATCGTCAAACTCACACCTTCCAACCTAACCCAACCTTGGATCGTGGAAGTAGACGGTTCAAGTTGCAGCACAGACTCAGGTATAGGAGTGAAAATCCATAGTCCAGATGGAAAAAATTACGAACACTTAGTACAGCTTCACTTCCCGACATCCAACAATGTCGCAGAATACGAAGCAGCTATACACGGCCTGAAGCTGTTAAGAACTCTCGGCGCTGAAAATGTCACACTTCAGACTGACTCCCAGCTCGTAGCTCGGCAAACCATTGGTGAGTTCTCCTGCAAAGAACCACAAATCACTAAATATTTGGAGGCAATGGTGGCACTCACCAAATAGTTCGCTGATTTCAAAATCGAGCAAATCTCTCGAATTCAAAACACACCTGCCGATGCTCTAGCACGTCTAGCTTTGGCTTGGGAGGGAGGGCAACGCGAAATTCTAGTGGACTCTATACTCCAGCCCACGTGTCAAATATTGAATGTCACTTCCGATCCTCAAGAAGATTGGAGACAACCAATACTTACATTCATTCAAAGTGGGGTACTTTCTGACAATAAGGACGAGGCCAAAAAACTGAAACACATGGAAGCTAAATATTACGACGTCGGAGGGGCACTTTACAAAAAGCCCTTCGACAGCCCGCTGCTGCGCTGTTTGGCCAAGCCAGATACGGATAAGGTCATCCAGGAAGAAGACGAACGTTCGTGCGGACTCCACGAGAGAGGAAGAGCACTAACTGATGAAGCACTGAATCTGCTACCAGGGCTTGCGGTAGTGCGAGGTGATGCCAGAGGCTCTGGAGTCCACGACGCGTGCTCTACGTCAAATACCTGCAAGGAGAAACTAAGCGATTCAAGTGAGACTCGCCGAGTTTCTTAGTGGTGCTCTGGTGTGAGAGAGGAACTTGAATCGTGCCTTTGAGTGTCCCCTTGGGACCCTTTTTATAGGGTCTCGGAGGGCGCAATCAAAGGCAGACATCGCGCCTATGGTCATATATGGTAACATTTATGACGTTGGCTGCCGGCGATTACCGGTCGTAAGTCGGCGATTCAGGTATGGAAGTCGCCTAGTTAGGGCTAACTCGTCGAGTTTCCAGGGGCAAGATGTGCAGTCTACCATACTGTCGATCTTGGCCTTAACTCGGTGACTTATCCTTTATGTCGGCGACTTGGTAGTCCAATCGGGCGACTTACGGGCTAACTCGGCGATCTGGACGATGAACGTGTTCCGTACCGTGGGAGCTCTCCGGGGTAACCCTAGTCCTTGTTGAAAGGCGTTGCTGGGAGTGACTGCCGTAATCAGGCATGTCTCACCACTAACCTTCAAAATCAAAAAACTGGGGTATTATTGTCCTACTCTGAGGTTAGAAGCTCGCACTTACGTCCGCAAGTGCCAAGCATGTCAGTTGCACAGTCCAATACAATAGAAACCATCCACGGACATGACTCCGATCTTGAGCATGATCCCATCGCAGGGTAGGGACTGAATATAGTAGGCCCATTCCCACCCTCCACATCTCAGGCTCGATTCATCTTTGTAGAAGTAGACTACTTTACAAAGTGGGTCGAAGCCCAAGCGGTAGCAAAGATCACTCAAGATGCGGCAGTTAAATTCATCTACCACTCCATAGTCTGTCGATTCGGAATCCCCCAACACATTGTCACGGACAATGGCATGCAATTCCATGAAGGAAAATTTTCAAGAATGTGCGAGAACCTGGGCACCAAACTTCACTTCGCTTCCGTTTACCGACCTCAGGCAAACGGGCAAGTAGAAGTAACCAACAAGGCCAATCGTACAAGGATTGAAAAAGAAAATCGAATCGGCAAAAAGGGCCTGGGAAGATAAGTTGAGCGAAATCCTATGGGCATATCGCACAACAAGTAAAAACCCTATGGGCAATACCCCCTTCGCTGACTTATGGAGTGGAGGTCGTCGTATCAATCGAGATGAGTATACCAACATACAGGGTATCGAACTACGACGAACAACCCAATGACCAAAACCTAGCAACATAGCTAGCGTTAAGAGAGGAAACCCGTGAAGAGATGAACCTGTGAAATAAATCGTACAAGGCCAGCGTATCAAGATACCATAATCGCTAAGTACGAGAAAAGGTATTTTTAACAAGAACTCTCGTCACGCGAAAGGCTAGCATAACGGACAAGAATAGACCAAGAAATAAAGTGTCATCCAACTTCGAGGAACCCTACATCGTCAAGAAGAGATACGGCCAGGCACCTATCGCTTGCGGTGGCAAGACGGGACAATGGTCCCGAACACCTGTCACGCGAACAACATGCAGCAATACTACGCTTAGTATTCATCGCATAACTTTTATTTCTTAGGTTTTCCTAGTATGTATGCTAACTGTTAATGTACAAAATAGAATAGTTAGTTTTATTTTATAGAAATCCCTGACGAAAGTCAATCTAAAGTCTCTTAATCCAATACGACGCGGTCGTCAGGAATTGTAAGATACTTTTGACACTTTTCGCACTACCTGTTTATAACTCTCAGGGATACCCTAACCCCCGGATCTATTTTGTCGCTTTAGCCTCAATAGATCAAGGATCATTTCGTCGCTACGACCTTAATGATCCCATCCTATCTTGTCTCTATGGCCTCGATGCGGATCAACAGTCACTTCGTCGCCACAGCCGGAGTGGGACTACGCCTTAAGGGTTCAAATCCAGAGTTAGGTAGTCTATAAATGTTTACGAATCTAACCATAAGATTTTAAATATTTACAAGTCCAATTGACGACAATAGCGCTAAATTGCGACCATAACCATGGTTTGCGACTCATGTACGCAAATCAAGGAATCCATGGATGAATTGTGAATCTAGTGCAAAGATTCCAATTATGTACAATACCTCTTTTGTACGCCTTTTTTGACTTACAAATTATTTCTGCAATTTTGAAGTTAGTTTGGAGATATGAGTTATTTGCGAATTTAACTGACGACTGAACTACTATTCATACGACCAAGCTTACGCCCAGAGTGACTAAGCGAGGGTTAGCAGAGCCTAATTTAGCAGAGTCTAAGTTACGATTCGCGAATCTTGTTTTGAGCCTAGGTTACAATCCAAAAAAATAACTAGTATGAAAAATTTACTAAAAAAAAGCAGAAAACAATTCATTGATAATCAAAAAAGAGATTACAAAATGAAGTGCAAAATATCTAGTCTAGGTCCTTCCTTGCTTCTCGAACATCTGTCTTTATCTTGTCAAGGAACTCCTTATGCTCCAGCTGCACTTCAGGATGTTCTTCAAGCCACGCCATGATATCAGAGACATAGTTGGCAGGCAAACTAGGGAACACATGAGGACCAAAAAAGTTCAAGTCTTGGAGTTGGTCAGCTTGACCATCAACCTCAAACTCCAAGTCCACTTTTTCCGAACAAGCACCCAGACCTTCCTTTGTTTTCTTCAACTCTTCCATGGATTGGGAGAATTGGTCATTCAGATCCTTCAGCTTAGAATCATATTGGGAGAGACTCGTCTCGAGCCTCTGAATGGTAGATTCGGACGTCATAGCATTCCCAACCTCTGCGTTAAGCTCAGCCTTCAGATCCTCAATCTACTTCTAAGCTGTAGCAAGAAGTAAATCAGATGCTTTCAGTGCGTCGCGTTCTTTATGTAGAGCAAGAATCTCGACCACATATTTGTCGCATTCCTTCTCTTTCGCTGCAATCATCTCATCATTTTTGGGAATGGTTTCACTCTCTAGCTTCTTGCACCGCTGGAGCACTTTCCTCATCTGCCACACACCTCTTTACAAGTAACTTGATATTTATCATCAAGCTTATTGTACTTCCGCTGGGCTTGGAGTGAATCATTAAAAGTCTGCATCGCCACAGCAACATTTCCCAAGTACGTAGCCTACAAAAAACAACACAATTAGTACAAAAATAGATAGAAAGATATACGAGTTAGAGCATAAGTCACTCACAGCAGATAAGGCTCTCATGAGCTCATTTCGAATCCAATCCCCCGGCTTTGTCAACAACATCTTGGATGCCTGCCTCGCACTTCAGGATCCGCAAAGAGGCTCGTATAATTAAAAGCGGATCGGAAAGGAGCAAACTCAGGTATCGATCGTTGCGATAGAGAACTCGAACCAGACTCGAAAATACTCCGGGGTTTGGAACCTTCAATTTTCCGGAGTTGGATCAATTTCACACTCCGCAGCCTCACAGCCATATGTAGAGGCAATACATCACGATAAAGATGCGACCCTTTCTTCTTCTTTATAGGTTTCCCTTCACGATCTTCCGACTTCAGGTAGTTGGTCACGTCAGAAAAGGAAAATTCCTCGCGCTGGCAAAGAGCAAAGGGAACCCCACGACCACATTTGTAAAGAGTGAGAGCTTTGGAAATTTTGGTCACGTCCTCGAGCTGTTTCGTCGTGAGCTCAAGGGGAACATCCATGTACACACACTTGGTATTTGCCCAACCCTCTCGGCTTCCACGTATAAATTCGGAGTTAACAAAGAAAAACTCCTTCTTCCATTGTCCACCATAGTTGGTAGGAAGTTCAAAAATGAGGTCACGATCATGAAACCTCTTGGATAACACGATCCGACCAGATTCAGAGGCAGAAGCTTTGTCGAGCTTGTAATACCAGAAGAACGAGGTAGCAGATGCGGGTATGTTCAGACTCCAACAGATGTTGAAAAAACCTCTCAAATAAACAAAAAATGCCGCTTGAAGTTGCGACAGCGACACTCCAACTTCAAACAACACTTCGCTCATCAAGGTAGGAATGGGAAGCACGGGGAAATGTTTAAAGTATAATCGGGAAATCGCCTGAAATCTGATAGATGGGAGATTAGTAGGCTGATACTTCGACCCCCAAAATAGCAGACGTCCAGAAATGCGTTCCCTCGCAAAATCTCTCGGGCTTCATACGCAGACATTACATAAAATGGGTGTAAAGTGCCTTTCTGAGGCACATGAGGACTATAAAACAGAACCTCTTCAAAGGACCCCTCATTCGTGTTACTCAGGGGTAACAGCTTGATGGTACCGTCCTGCAAAGCCTCGCAATAAGCAAACCCTGTGGGATTCACAGTTCCCTCATAGAAGGGCAAATTCACATGGTTTCCGTCCTTATCCACCTCAGTAGGAGGGGTGGTGAGACATGCCTAATTACGTCAGTTACTCCCAGCAACGCCCCTCAACAAGGACTAGGGTTCCTTCGCTTTACGCCGGACCCCCGGACGGCATCCACGGTGCGGAGCAAGTGTCTACGTCAATTACTCAAGGCAACACCTGGGAATCGCCGACTGGGACTACCAAGTCGCCGATTCCAGGGGTGCATCACCGACTCCAGACAGGGCACTCGGGTCTGGTAGACCGAGGACCTGACCAAAAGGGAGTCGGCGAGTCAACCTTTGAATCAACGACTCCCATACCTGAGTCGCCGATTCCCAGCCGTTACTTGGGAGGACCTACGTCATTATGGCACCCTTAATTGGGCACTATAATGGAGTGGGCCCCACGCTAATGAATGGGGAAACGTCCCCAGGACCCTATAAAAGGGGTCCTCCATTCCCAAGTCATTCACACTTGATTACACTCCAACCAGAGCAAACCAAGGAGCCCGAGTCGCCGATTCGCCTCCACTTCTGCAGCTACATTGACGTAGAGCGCGCGTCGTGGACTCCAAAGCCTCCGGCTCTCCTCGCAACCCTGCGAGCCTACTGGTAGCACATTTCGTACTTCATCAGGGGGGAGGAGACTTCGATCCGTCAGATGGATCTGCTCTGGCAAATAGATTCGTGGTACGATCCAATTCCAACTCTTGTTCATAGTCAACATGTTTAGACTTATGAACCTTTTCCCTCTGTGCAGTAGGGATATAAGTCTTCCCTCGTCCACCCATTCCATAAACGGGGGAAACCGAGGCACTAGCCTCGTCATTTTCTTGTGGGCGACACTTGTTCCTCTTCCTTTTCTTTTTCTTGCCTCTCCTGTTAGGTTCAGTGCATGGCCTCTTTCTCTTTTCGGAAGAGACCACCCCTTCAGCATTCGTGACAGGAGCGTCAGTATCAGGTTCCATAATAGAGATTGGAACATAGCATTCTTCGGCTGGAATCGTCGATTCTTGAGGTGATCTCGCCGATTATTCATTCAAACTCGCCGATCTCAGATCAATAACTCGGCGAGGTTTCTTAAAGAGAGGAACAGCTCCCCTGCCTACGCCAACAGTCGGCGATTTCCAACAGTCGAAGGGATCTCACCCACTTCGAGCACAGCCTCGGCCCTTGTTTAAGCCGAAGAGGCACCTTCCAAACTCACCGATTTCTTAGAAGAAATCGCCGACTTCTTGGGAGAAGGACCAAACATCTCATGCATAAAGGCATGTATAAAGGCACTAGTGTTCGAATCTGCCGGTGCCTCATCTACCAGACTCACCGATTCCCTGACATGATGGGGCAAGCCCTCACGTGCCGGTGACGGAATCGGTGATTCAACGGCGTTGAGCACCGTAGACAGACTTCCGTCAAGTTCTCCATGAAGCATTTCATTGACCATTGCCTCGGTCTCCGAGTCAGTGATCTCGGGAAGAATCGAGGATTTTTGATTTGCCATCGAGAAACTCGACGATTTCAGGAGAAACTCGGCGATTAAAATTGGGGATTCGGGATTAGGGGTTTGGGCGATTTGAGGAAAGTGATGTACGGATTAAAATAATCCCGGCGCTATTTATAGTCCTCGGAAAAATTACAACCCCCTAGAAAATCCAGAAATTACGCGAAGGAAAATCGCTAATTGATTTCCAAATCTCCGAAAGTCGGCGATTTACTCAAAAAGTCGTCGATTCCGCACAAAAATCACGGGATAGGGTAATGAAATTTCCATATTTGAGAAATTTGCAATTATTCCTCAACATCCCAAGGATCTTCTAAGAGATCCGCCAGCTCACAGTAAGAATTGCCGATTTTACAAGAAAATCGCCGAACTACATGGGTAAATTGCAAAACTGCCCACAACACTACCCTAAGACTAAAATAGTTGATTTAGAACACTAAATCGCCGACCCAGGGTAGAACACACTATCTTTCGTGGGAGAGTATCACAAATTCTTCTCGACACTTCTGTCGCTCTTGCCGGAAGTCGTCACATTTTGAGGAGGAATATCACAAACTCTCTCTAACACTTCTGTCACTTTGCTCAGAAGTCGTCACATTTCGGGGTGGAGTATCACAAAGTCTCTCCGACACTTCTGTCTCTTTGGCCAGAAGTTGTCACATTTCGGGGGAGGGGGGAGTATCACAAACTCACTCTGATACTTCTGTCGCTTTGGCCAGAAGTCGTCACATTTCGGGGGGGAGTATTACAAAATCTCTCCGACACTTCTGTCGCTTTGGCCAAAAGTCGTCATATTTTTTGCAGGTACTCAAGATAGAGTATCCCAAACTCTCCCCGACACTTCTGTCGCTCCAGCCAGAAGTTGTCGAATATAAGCATGATAAATCTGTCGCTTTGGACAGATTTACCGAAGATTTATTTGGGCAAAGGAGGGATAGCGCAAAAGGTAAAATCGCACGGTAAGTTCAATAAGTGAATAAAATATGTGTTTTAAACTTATTTAGTTGTTTTGCAAGATGTTTTCTTTTTTGCAGTTATAATTCTGTCGCTTTGGTCAGACTCAGATCTTTCTTTTCGCTTTGACCTCGATAGATCAAGAATTATTTTGTCGCTTTGGCCTTAATGATCCTAACCCATCATTCCGCTTATTTTCATTGATGTGTTAACCGTCGTTGCGGACATAAAGTCGCTCTTGATCAGGGTTGACTATAAACATTAGTTCTATCATTTTGGCTAGAACTAGATTTTGTCGCTTTGGCCAGAATCATATCTATTTTGACGCTTTGGCCTTAATAGATCAAGGTCCAATTTGTCGCTTTGGCTTTAACGGACCAAGAATTATTTTATCGCTTTGGCCTTAATAATTCTCTCATCCTGTCGCTTTGGCCTCGATGCATAGAAAAAGTCACCCTTGATAGTGTCGGACTATAAACACATAGTTCTGTGGCTTAGAACTAGATTCTGTCTCTTTGGCTAGAATCAATCCACTTTGTCGCTTTTGCCTTAATGGATTCGGAATCATTGTTTTGTTGTAGCAACAATGATTCGATCCTATCTTGTTGCTTTGGCCTTGATGCGGATTACACACAACCTTGCTTGGGGGGGATACTGGCGATATCCGCATGTTTCTTGTGCTCTCTTCAGGGAGGAGTACTGATGAGACATGTTTGATTATGTCAGTCACTCCCAGCAACGCCCTTCAACAAGGACTTGGGTTTTGTCGCTATATGCCAGACCCCCGAAAAGTTCCCACGGTGCGGAATAAGGTTCATC
This sequence comes from Zostera marina, assembly GCA_001185155.1. NCBI lineage: Eukaryota > Viridiplantae > Streptophyta > Magnoliopsida > Alismatales > Zosteraceae > Zostera > Zostera marina. The sequence goes on along the minus strand of LFYR01000856.1, from coordinate 43,297 downwards.
GTTAAATCGCCGAGTTAACCAGTAAATCGCGATTGGACTACCAAATCGCCGACTTTAGTGGTAAATCGCTGATTTAAGGCCCAGATAGTCGTAGAGTAGACTGCCGATCTCGCCCCTCAGAACTCGCCAAGTTTGCCCCTAAATAGGCGATTCCATTCCTGAATCGCTGGTTTACGTCCGTTACTCATCGTCTGCCTGCGTCATAATGGGCCATTATTGCGCCCCGTTATGGCGACAGGCGCGATGCCCACCGTAGAGTGTGCCCCCAAAGACCCTATAAAAATGGTCCCAAGGAGTCACTCTAAGGTAGAATAGAAGTTCCACCACAACTAGAGCAATACAGAGATAATCACCGATTCCCACACCAGAATCGCATATTCTCATATGGCAGGATTTGATGTAGAGTGTACGTCATGGACTCCAGAGCGACCGGCCCTCCTCGCAACCCCGCGAGCCCCCTGATAGCAGATTTCGTACTTCATCACATACTCAAACGGCTTAGACATGAATAGCCCTCTAGCAATTAAGTTAAATATAAAACCCGTGAGTAGCATAGAAAACCTGATGGCTGAGGCACAAAAGTAGATGAACTCCGAAGAAAAAGAAAAAGAGAAAGTGTCCGCTGCAAGGGCATTTCGACTACAGAAAGAAAAATTCGAAAAACGGGAGTCGTCATGGAAAACCAAGCACGATAGAAGGGTCTACGAAATACTAGAGGAACCTAGGAGATCAAGGTTCCATAATTCCAATAATCCTTCCAACACCTCCCATAAAGAGATATATGGCAGGAAGAAGGGAAGGATGAAATTCCCAGAGCCTATTCCCCTAGATCCCGCTACTAAAGAAGCCTACGAGAAGAGCAGGAGATACTGCGAGTTCCACAGGGATTACATGCATGGGACCAATACCTGTAGGGAACTGGGTACCTTCTTGGAAGCTCAGGTGAAAGAGGGGAGGCTAAAAGGATACGTGGCTGAGGTTCACAAAAAAAAAACTGCAAACCTCCAAGAAACAGAGGAAAGCGAGAGCGCTCAAGGAGTCCAGATGACAAATCCGATGACCAAAAAAGAAAGGTCATCAGTGTTATCTTTGGAGGAGGATCAGTGGGACAAAAAAGAAGTTATACAAGAAAAGTCCTACACACTACCACACAACCAGAGAGGATTCAGAAGAAAATAACATATCCACAGGAGGATGTTAGCTTTTCAGAAGAGGATCTGGATAACATAGCAAATCCTCACGAGGACCCACTAGTAATCCATGTAGACATAGGAGTAGACCTAACTCTGACCAAAGTAATGGTAGATAATGGGAGCTTGGTAGACATTTTATATCTGGCAGCCTTTGAGAAAATGGGCTTCAAAAAGGAGTAGCTGACACCAGCCAAAGAGGCGATTTACGGTTTCACGTACACTAAAGCCTCGGTAGTGGGAACAATCGATTTAGAAATATCCTTCTGCGAAAGAAGAGGAAAAGAATCGAGAACAGCACATTTTATTATGGCAGACAATAACTCTCCGTTCAACGGAATCCTAAGGAGACCTAATATACACGGCTTCAAAACGGTGCCTTCATTCTACCATCAGACTTTCAGATATTTGGGGAGCGATGAAAAAATGGCAACTATGCAAGGAGCACAAAAGGACTCGAGGGATTCATATAGAAAAGTGACAAAGATAGCCAATTCCACAACTTTGTTCATCCGAGAGAGGGAAGACAAGGAGGAAATAGCATCTACAGGCCAAATCGAAGAAGTTGCATTAATTGGAGGGGAAAAAATTCTAATAGGTATGTCTATTACCTCAGAATTAAAAGCCTCCTTGATAGAATTATTATATACTCATGAAACATCCTTTGTGTGGGAGGGAGAGGCTCCCTCACAGGTACAACACACGATAGCATGTCATGAGCTAAACATTGACCCTGGCTTCACTCCAGTACGGCAAAAGCGAAGGATTCTTGCAGCCGAAAGGAAAGAAGAAGCACGGACTGAAATAGAAAAATTAATAAGTGCAGGACATATACGCGAGGTCAAATATCCACAGTCGTTAGCCAACCTGGTAATGGTGAAGAAATCCAACGGGAAGTGGCGAATGTGTGTAGACTTTACTGACCTCAATAAAGCCTGCCGAAGAGACAACTACCCACTCCCCTCAATGAACAGACTAGTAAATGTTGCCTCTGGGAATGAACTACTATCAATAATGGATGCTCATTCAGGCTATAACCAAATACTCATGAAAGAGGAAGATGAGGAGGCCACATCATTCATTACAGAATGGGGAACTGTCTGCTACAGAGTCCTGCCATTCGGTCTACGAAATGCAGGCGCAACCTTCCAAAAGCTCATGGACATGGTATTCGAAGAGCAGGAGGGAAGAAATATGCTAGCATATGTAGACGTCATTCTGGTAAAGTCGAGGCACACGAAGGATCACCTAGAGGACCTACGAGAAACTTTGGAAACTCTGAAAAAGTACGAGATGCGTCTCAATCCGTCCAAATGCAGCTTTGGGGTTCAGGAGGGAAATTTCCTAGGGTTTTATGTAGGCCAGAGAGGAATAAAGTCCAACCCGGAAAAGGTAACTGCAATCTTCGAGACTAAGCCACCACGAACTATCAGAGAAGTACAAAAACTCAATGGGAAGATCAACGCCTTGAGCAGATTCATATCTAAGGTAGCGGTCAAGTGTAAGCCTTTCTTCAAATTACTCAAAATAAGTCAAAAGAGGGCAGTAACGTGGACTCTAGAATGCGAACATGCATTCGAACAGCTAAAGAAATACCTGATATTACTACCACATCTAGCCTCCCCGCAGACAAGGGAGGATTTATACGTATATGTAGTAGCATCAGAGGAAGCAATCAGTGCAGTACTAATTTATCAGAGAGATAGCGAGAAGATACCTATCTATTATCATACAATCGACCCGGTACAGAGACCCGGTATCCTCCAATCGAGAAGATTGTTCTCGCCGTCATACATGCAGCACGAAGATTTCGAGCATATTTTCTGGCTCACACGATCAAAGTCATGACTTAACATCCACTGAGAAGATTATTCACAGGCCAGACATATCGAGCAGACTCACGAAATGGGTCCTGAAACTGAGCGAGTTTGATGTCGATTTTATTCCAGCTACAACCATCAAAGGACAAGCCATTGCAGATTTCATAGTAGATATGACACAGATCAATGAAGACTCTCCTTGGGTAGTGGAAATCGACGGCTCGAGCTGCAGCGCAGGTGCCGGAGTAGGGGTTAAGATAATAACCCCAGACCAGAAAATATACGAGTACTCGGTAAGGCTGCAATTCACGGCTACAAACAATACAACAGAGTATGAAGTTGTAATTCAAGGTTTGAAAATACTCAAAACACTAGGAGCCTGCTCAGTAATAGTCAGGACCGATTCACAACAAGTAGCAAGACAGTCAATAGGAGAGTTTTCAGTAAAAGAACCTCAGATAATACAATACGTAGCAACATTTACCAAAATAAAGCTGCAATTTGAAAAAATAAAGATAGAACAGGTCCCCTAGAGCCAGAACAACTCGGCAGATGAACTTGCAAGGCTTGCCTCTGCGTTCAACGACGGCCAAAGGGATATACTAGTAGACTCAATATCAGTTCCCTCTTGCAATCTAGTGACAAGTCAGGTCAAAGATTGGAGGCTACTGTTACTAGAGTATTTCCAAGGACAAGAACTGCCGGAAGATAAAAATGAACGTCGGAAGCTGCAAATGCGCATCCCGAGATTCTGCCAAATACGGGACATTCTATACAAGAAATCATATGACGAACTTTTAATGAAATGTGTCTCTAAGGAAGAAGGCCGATTTATAATAGAGGAAATCCACTAAGGAGTATGTAGAATCCATCATGGGGGAAGATCGCTGGCCCAGAGGGTACTGCGACAAGGATACTTCTGGCTCGGTCTGAAAAAAGATGCGTCCATATTCGTTCTAAAATGCAGGGTCTGCCATGTTCATAAAAACATCCAGAGGAATCCCACTACACCACTGACTGGAGTCAGCAATCCTATCCCATTTGAAATGTGGGGTTTGGATATCGTTGGACCATTCTCACCATCCACAGGCCATACCAAATTTATATTCGTCGTAGTGGAGTACTTCATGAAGAGGGTCGAAGCAATAGCTGTACCCAAAATCACTCAAGGTGCGGCCGCCAAATTCGTGTTCAGATGCATCATGTGCAGATTCAGTGTACCACTTCACATAGTCACAGATAATGGGACATAATTCATGGGCGGAGAATTCACAAGGCTGTGTGACAACATAGGAACAAAGGTACACTTCTCATTGGTATATCGGCCACAAGGAAATAGGTAGGTAGAGGTCACCAATAGGGCCATTGTTCAAGGGCTAAAAAAGAAAGCCGAATAGACCAGAAATGCCTGGGCTGACCTACTCTCGGAGATCGTGTGGGCTTACCGAACTACGGAGAAAACACCAGCTGGTGAAACCCCATTCGCTCTAACATACGGAATGGAGGCGTTGATACCAACAGAGCTTAGTATCCCCACAATCAGGGTGTTAACATACGATGTAGAAGAAAACATGAGATCGTGTGCTACGACCCTCGATTTGGTGGATGAATTACGAGATAATGCTCAAGCTAAGAATGCCGCTTATAAGCAAAGTGACGTGAAGTATCATGACAAAAATGTAAAGAGCATAAGAAAGGGGAGCCTAGTCCTGATGAAGGCAAGTATAACCAAGAAGGATTGTTCGAATGGTAAGCTAGGAGCCAATTGGGAAGGACCCTACATAGTAGGAGAAGAACTTCATCCCGGGACTTACATATTAAAACGGGAGGACGAAAGTTATATCTCCAATACCTGGCATGCTGACAACTTACAGTTATACTTTTAAAAAAAAGTGTACGAAATCCAGCAATAGACACTAATTGTAAAACTACTTTCTAGTAATAAAAATTCTATTTCAAAATTAGAGTTAATGTTAGAAATAAAAGTACTAAAAGTGTTAGAAATATAAACAAAAAATACTAAAAATAGAAATTGTTTAAACAACAGAAAGATCTTTAGCAATAGTAGGGACATCAGCAGCAACAGAAGGAGCATCAGCCTTTACAGAAGAAGAGTCGCCATGAATGGAGTCTAAAAGCTTATCCAAAGACTCAAGCTCCTCTTCATCAAGAACTCCAACATTCAAGGCAGAGGGGACTTCGGGGGCGGTTATATGGAGGGGAACAACGACAACAGGCTCGGCTGCAACTCCATCCAATCCCGATCGAAGTTTTTAAGCCTTGCCCGAGTTACTTTCAACCCACTTCAGAACTTCCACAGCGTCAAACCCAGGATGTAGATGGGGGACGAATTGAACCAAGTAGTTGAAGTTATCTATATTCTTCTGAAGCATGCTCCGGAGGAATTCATCATTTTCCGCATAATCTCTTTGAAGATCAGACAACTCCTCGGTGAACTCTGAATGTTTGATCAGAATATCAGTGGTAGAAGTCTGGTTGGCCTTCAAAGCATTAAGTTCACCCCTAAGCTGAAGAATGGTCTGATCAGGTGCCTTAAAAGAAATGTCAATTGACTCAGCAAGAGTCTTTTGATCATTGCTTGGGCTTCAACATTTGTCCTTGCAGTCTGAGCAGCAGTATGTTCACCCTGCATCGTTCTATTCATCTTCTCCAGTTCCGCAGTGTAAAAATAGTTAACCTAGATATCTTTGGCAAGTATCTGGTTCTGAGTATTAAGGTATGTGTTGGTTCCCGCATAATCCACAACCTTAGTTTCAGCATTCTTCAACTTCCCCTTCAAAAGAGTAAGTTCATCAAGAACCTGGTGATGATTCCGGATCTTGGCAAGAGGGGTGAATCCTCCCTTCCATAGATGATAAATCTATAAGGAAGAGGAGTTAGAAAAATTGAAACAAGGAAGAAGAAATAGAAGAAAAACTCACATTCGCCAGATTCTGAGCCATCTCTTCAACCAGTTTATCCATGTTATGCATAGATATCTTCTTCAAAGCAGCCTGACTAGCAACAGCATCAGGAAGATGAGGAGTCCTATCGTGATTCACCGGGTGATAGCACTCGTACCCCAGCAACTTGTTATCATGAGTAGACTGGTAAGAAGGCTTTGATAAAGGCTCCTTCGCAGCAAGGGGGGTCGAGAAGATGAACCAAACTCAATGGTACGTGCTCTCTTCACAGGAAGAGCACCAATTGAAACCGGACCCCTTTTTCTAGAGTAATCAGACCTCTAGACAAGGACTTGGCAGACAACTTCCAGACTACGCGGAATCTCCCCAAGGTCAGGTTCAGAGTTAGAGTCACGAGAGGTTTTAGAAGCAGCCATCTTCCGGAACCTCTTTGCATCAGAAGGCTTGGCAGAATCAGAAAAGAGTTTAGCCCCGAGTTTCTTCTGACTTATGTGTTCGCTTGAACCATTGGTCCGGGAAAGTACTTGAGGTATTATGCATAAAACAATAAAAGGTTAGGAAGATAGCAAACAGAAACAGAAATAAATAAAAATATAATCAACCTTCACGAGTAAAGGTATCCTCGATAGATTTACAAAGATGAATAGGGCAGGAATACTTTTCTTTTAGCAGGTTAACCTGTTCAAGCAGCTCAACACTAAGGATGGGCTTAAGAATGGGAGTACGATGCTTGGCCAATACAGGGGTTAGCATAGTACCCGGACACAAGCAAGCATCAACAAAAATGAATTCATTCTTACTCCTCTTCGAAGGAGTGTCACGAAGAAGAGGTCGGTGATGAGCATAAGTGTCACGAACAAGAAATAGTAGTTTCAGAATGGGAGGCAGCAGAAAAAGAAAAGTAGTGGAAGAACAAATTAGCCGTCGACTTTATATGTAATTAGTCCCGAAAGACATTTTGAAAACCATGGTCATAGAAGAAGGCAAGACCCAGGTGGGATATGCATATGCCAACCACCTTTTGAATCTCACTAATGAAGGAGGGAAGTAGGAGAATGGGAAAATTGGTAAAGTAATATTTCAGGAGGGCAACCATATAGTAAGGTGCCACGTCTCCCGTGGAATCATCATGGTGAAGCTAATAGACCCACTCTCTTAGTTCAAGGCTCATCAGGATTTTGGTAGAGGCTTCTTTTGATAGCCGATTAGTAGAAACAGGGTTCGCGATCTCAGGATATCCAGTAATATCGGAAGAGATCGACCTGATTGAACCATATTCCACCCGGTATGGTTGTTCCCTCAGTTGAAAGGGAATACGATGATAACCATAGGGGCAAATGACAAATACGCTCCATTTCTTTCGGCTCCCATCCAGTTCATGATAAAAAGAGGGAGAAGGATCCCCTTTGACTTCATTGATTAGACTGGGAAAAGGATAGGGAGTTCGGGATTTTTTCGATCTCTCCGGAATAAACAGAGGAGGATGTTCAAGGATGTCACTTAGGGTTACCTCCAGCGGCAGTCTGATAGGGGAAAGAGGTTCAACATGAGTACGGTTAATAGACACCTCTGAAGGAGTAGGTGGGGAGCCAGGCCCACCTATACTAATATTCCCTTTAGGTTCAGAAGAGCTATAATTGTTACTGGAACTCTTAATCTGTCTTTCTTCAGAACGGGATGGTTTAGGGTCTTGACCACTAATAGACTCAAAGGTAGATGCCTCAGAATGATCGTCACTTTCCCCGTTAGAGGAAGAAGCAGGAGGACCTACAAGAAAAGTTCGTAAATAAATCCTACCCAACAAAACAGAAACAACAAGAGTAAAAGAAACTTAATTACTAGGCCAGAGAGGGGGCATTGACTTTAGCGAAGATGCTTTAGATGGCACAACTTCGGCAGCAGAAGAACCTTTGGGAAAACCCCCGGCTGAAAGGTTAGATCCATAGGCTTGGATGGTTATAGAACCATCTTCGGCCGTCGGAATCAGCTGGCGGGTAGTATCCCCCGCATCTTCTTTAGGCCTCTCGGCCCGGGATTTTTTAGCACTAAGGATTTTACTGGCCTGTTCTTTACCAGAAGACATGGTTAGAAGAAAACTGCCAAAAGAAAAGCAAAAGGTTAGAAACTTGCAAAGGTCGATATTTACAAAAGTCGACTCTAGAAAAATCGACCCTAAGAAAAGTCGACCGGAAAAAGAGGTACCCCCACAGGTCACCGTAAGGAACTCGAGTTTCAAGAAGTCGTCCATATCCAAAGGTTGCTTTAGAGAAAGACGACTAGAGGATTCGACAAAAGTCGACCCACCACCCAGAAGAGAAGACTTCTAAGAAGCCGACCACAAAAGTCGACTCTAGAGAAATCAAACCCTATAAAAAGGTGAGACGACAAAAAAGTCCAACTCTAAAAGGCCAACCCTAGGAAGTCGAACCAACGACAGGGCAGAGGCGACCCCAGAAAACTCGACTCCAAAAAGTCGGCCTAGGGAAATCAACCCCTTTTTCCTAATGTAAGTCGAACCCTTACACTAGACACTCGAGCGGTGCTGAGAAGACGAAGACCGGAGCGTGGAAGTCGAGCAGGAGAGAGTGGAGTGGCAAAGAAATGAAATACCCCATCCCTGGCTATTTATAGAAGGAAAGTCGAGAAGGGCCTAAAGGGCTCGAAATCAGGCCCAGACCAGGTCCAGAACATTCCAACCCAACACCTGGCTCGACATCAAGATCCGACGCACGGCATTTGCAACTTCACCCGCTAGACATTATGATGTCAAAAGCGTTCGATGTGCGAGGCTCGACATTCCAAGAATGGGGCTCGATATCTTAACTTTGCATATGACAATCACGGCATGAGATTTCAACAGCGGTCGAGGGTCGAAGGCTCGACATTTGAAAATATGGCTCGACATTTGGACCCGAAGGTTGAAAGTCACGCGCGAGATTTCAATAGCGGTCGATGGTCGAAGGCTCAACATTTGAAAATGTGGCTCGACATCTGGACCCGGAGGTTGAATGTCACAGCGCGAGATTCCAACAACGGCCGATGATCGAAGGTTCGATATTTGAAAGTGTGGCTCAACATCTGGACCCAGAGTTTGAAAGTCACAGCGCGAGATTTCAACAACGGTCGATTGTCGAAGGCTCGACATTTAAAAATATGGTTCGACATCTGGACCTAGAGTTTGAAAGTCATGGCGCGAGATTTAACAACGATCGAGGTGCGAAGGCTCGACATTTCAAGACTGTGGCTCGACATATAAACCTAGCATTCGAAAATCATGGCGCGAGATTTTGACAACGGTCGATGATATGCAAAGGCTCGACATTTTAAAAATGTGGCTCGACATCTGGACCTCGTTTTTGAAAATCACGACGCAAGATTTGAACAATATTCGATACACGAATGCTCGATATTTCAACCAAAGATTAAAGAAAAGAACTCGACTTCGTCATCAAGTCAACAAAAAAACACATCAATACAAGTCTCTAGTTAAAAATTGATACGACAGCGAAGCCACCTAGGAACATCGACCATAGGAGATCTAGCACGATGGGAGTACCTCCGACGACGACCACGTCTCGCAGCTATGACAGTTTCTCCAAGAGAAAGATATCTGATGGACCACTCCGCAAATAAAGTAATTTCCCGAGCAGCCACAGCAACACAATGCCGCTCCAAAATAGTCTGACGAAGAGCGGGCAGATCTCTAAGGTAGATGCGCGTGGGTCAAGTAAACCAAAAAATTTGTTAAGCTCCACGATCTCTCCCTGCACAAAATCAGCAACGAGACTCACTAGAAGAGCCATATCTGAGAAGAGTGGAGGAGCTAAACACGTATTTATATGGGTCAAGAAGAACAACAAGTCGACCACAGTAGGTTGAACCCAAAAAGTCGATCAGAGTAAGTCAAACTAAAAAAGTCGACCAGGGAAGTCGAGGCCAAGAAGTCGAGCAGAAAAGTCACCAAGCCAAGGGGTGTAAGAAATACCTCTGAACTCACCACCGAAGGGGTGTGTCAAAAAATACCTCTGGATATTCACTGATAGTATAGGGTCCGACACACAGACCATAGTACTAAAAGACGTATCCCAAAGTATCTAATACGCAGAGGAGGGGGGAGTACTGGTGATACAGTATCCCGAACACGGTCACAACCTACCAGCAACTAGAAGTCCGGGTAGCCTAAGATGAGTTAGGGTATCTATTCTAGGGTTGGGGAGGTCCCAGGTCGAATCTTAGGAAGATCGACTTTCCTGAGGATCGACTTCCCTGGGATCGACTTTTGGATAAAGTCGATCACTAGGAAAAGTCGACCCCCAGAAAGTCGATCTCTGGAAAGTCGACCCCTGGACCCAATCTGATCAGTTGGGCAGTTAGGCGGTTACTGCCCAAATGACCATATTGCCCCCATAAGAACCCCTATAAATAGAGGGCACCCCCAACTCATTAAAGGCAAGTCATTTGGAGAAGAAGGATTCCTAGCGAAGCAGAGCTCTGCACACTTGAGTTCCGGTCCGGTTTCCCGCGGAGTTCCCCGCTTGGCGCTTGCTTGCGCGTCTTGGAGTACTGGTCGGGTTTCACCCCCATCAGTTGGCGCCGTCTGTGACTCAAAGATACTCACGACAAAAGCTCCTCGACTTTTTCGAAAAAAGTGATCGACTTTTTTCCAAGTCGCCAGCTAGGGAGTCTTGCGAGGAAATCAGCCAGCAAGGGATCGACATTTCAGAAGATCGACTTTTTCTTCCAAGGAAAAAGTCGATCCCTCAAGGAGCTAGGCTTTCAGACATCGACTTCCAAGGAATCCTCCAAGTGCACTAGGGGTCGACTTTTTGAAGATCGACTTTTCTCTCCAAGTAAAAGTCGAACACACTTTCCAAGAAAAGTCGAACACTCCAGGATGGTGGTAACTAGA
>LFYR01000852.1:186621-242935 GCA_001185155.1 Zostera marina | reverse complement strand
AAAGAATCTGGAATTTTTTTTCTTATATAAAAATTTCCCGGCGGCCTTAAGTTTCATTTGACTATGTTTGACTGTACGGGGGACTACGGCGGCGCAAGTGGTAAAAATTAGGGTTTCCCAAAAATCCTGACGGCCAGACCGCCGGCTACTGAAAAAAACAAGCGGGAAAAAGTATCCAGCGGCCAAGCCGCCAACAATTTTTCTCCCAACCGTTGAGGATTTTAGTATGCCGGCGGCCAGACCACCGGATCACTTCTTCCCGACCGTTGGGGAAATTGGAGCTGGCGGCCAGGCCGCCGGATAACTTCTTCCCGACCGTTGGTGAAATTGGAGCTAGCGGCCAGGCCGTTGGAATTTTTTACAAAAAAATATTCCGTCGGCCTGGCCGCCAGCTAATTTCTCTCATTTACGAGGGAAAATTATGCAGGCGGACAAGTGTAACCTTCCGTCGGCCTGGCCGCCGGGAGATGGGCGCCAGAACTGCGCTGGTTTTTTGTAGTGAGGTCGTGCCGATACAAGCCTGTACAAGTTTCCGGAAGTGAACATCAAACCCCATTGATTCCAGGGTTACTAGAATTGCATCCCATCGTACAAGTCAAATGCCTTTCTGAAATCTAAAGATATGATAGCCATGTTACTCGTATTTTTCCTGTTGAATCCCAAGCTAAACTCATGAGTAAGCCTTATATTGTCACTGATCCTCCTACCTTTTAAGAATCCAATTTGATTGGTTGAAATAAACTTTGGGAGAATCTCACTTAGCTTAGCTGACAGAATCTTTGCTATCAATTTGTATGGAGTCCCAATACAAGAGATTGGCCAATAATCACCTAAATTGGTAGAACCGCGACCCTTTGGAATCATGATTATGAAAGAAAAACACACCAGCCCCGACGTTTAGGTTGTTTAAAGATGGAATAATATGCTTTGATCGAAAGAAATACAGAACCATTTAAATAAGATCATGTTTCACCACTTGCTAATGATGTTTATAAAATTCAGCTCATATACCGTACGTCGGGCCCCGGGGCTTTATTTGAATACATTTCAAACAAAGTTTTTCTGATATCTTCCTCAATGGGAAAACCCCTTAATTTTGCATTCATTATTATCGTAACCTGCTTGGGAAAATTGTAAATAGTGGTTGGTTTGTCCATTTCTTCACAATGAAATAGATCCATAAAATGAGTGACCAACCTGCTGAAGCGACTCAATTTAATTCAATTTCGAAAACAAGTGGACCTGATGGTCGGGATTTCCCCGATCCAAGATCTGAATGATCTTGGGTGTCAGAGGCAGCGCGCAGACGGGATAACACCCTTAAATCAAGACTGAGCTTCAATCTCTTATTTGTTATTAAGCAAGGAGAGGAAGGGCTTGATACGGCAGATGAAGATTGACAGGTTGACGGGAGCGTTTCTGAAATGTGAATGTGTGATATGGGGTGGAGGCGTACCCAGCTGAGGCTGGGGGGACTTAGGGTTGCGTGAAATTTAGTTATAATTTTTGATAAAAAACATTGTCAATCATTACAACATCTATTTATACCTATGAATTGAAAAACGATATTTAAATACTGCAGGGGGTTCTTAATAAAAGAAACAGTAATTTATTTCCTCAAGCCGGATCCATGTGAAAATCCTTGAACAGGGCTGGTGTGTTTTTCTTCCTTCTCGGCCTGGGGCTGTTCGACCGGTTCAACGGCTGTAACCCATCGTCCTCCCCCAATTCAGAAATTAGGGTTGCTCGAGCATTCTCCAAGATGGCATCTACGTCCCCTGTTATGGTGTCAAATTCCACCCAGCACGTATCACCTGCTCTTCATTTCTTGGAGATTAGTGACTTGGGACCATCCGTTGCGAGAGTTGTCATAACTGAATTTCTGGAACAACGACTCCTGATAGTCCTAGCAAAAAAACTAGTGCCCTGATCTCCTTCACGGATCCAATCGATATGAGAGCGTTGCCGTAAATCCAATTCTTCCCTAATTTGCAATTCAGATAGTTGATCATTTAGTTGAGTGCAGTCTTGCTGTAACAGAGTATTATCTGGATCATTGAGTACAGTCTTCACTGCTGAATTTAATATGGTAGAAACTTCTCTTGATTTAATTGATGGATTTCCATGGAGGAGAGACCAGTCCTTTATTTCTGTTTTAACTCTCTTTAATTTCTCTTGAAGTATGAACATTGGGGAGCCCGAAATATTCATTTCCCATGCTTTGGTGAAAATCACATTAAAATCATTACATCTCAACTAACTACACTAAACAACCTAAACGGTTTCTTACCACCATCATATTCTATCAACTCTATGATCAATGCTGAATGAACCGAATGCCATTTCGTGATCCAAGCATCAGTACCAAACACTCTGTCGATCCTTGATTTGGTGTGTCCGACGGTGAATCCATTAGCCCAAGTGAATTTCCCTCCCGTGGGTTCAAGTTTTTCCAATCCGTCTACTGTATCATTAAATGTGTTAGCACCCGCTTGGTCGAAATTGCTACTCCCAATTCTGTTCTCCAGTAATCTAATTTCATTGAAATCACCTGCCAAAATCCTTTCCTGTTGTCTGAATTGAACTTATAAATCAGTGATTGTGTCTATAACTCAGCACGTGCAGCCGGTAGGTTGGATCCATAAATGATAGTCAAAAAGAAGTTATACCCACCTGTTTTCTCCACTGCCACATGTATTAATTGTCTCTTAATCTCAATCGGATGAAGAGACCATTGTGATCTTTTCATTCCCATCCAAATAGAATCTCTGTCATCTATGTTTGACTCATCCAAATTTGTTATAATCGACCAATCCGTAGTAAGATTGGCTATCAAATCTCTTTGCTTGACCAATTTTAGTTTGGTTTCCAGAATACCGAAAACTTCAATTTTCTTTTCCGCTGGAAAATTTTGTAACTCTAGCTGTCTCTTTTTTGAACCCAACCCCCTGATATTCCATACCATCAGATACATCGCTTCGGAGGGACGATTCTCCGATGGAGGAGGGAATTAAGGTCTGGCCAGCGTGGAGGACCTATCCCCACGCTTGATATTTTTCCCAAGAATTGTATAAGGATTTAACAATTGCGTTCCGGTGCCAAAGGATAGAAGGGCATTCATCCATGGGAATTATGGCTGCGCTTCCCCTTTTTCTATGGAGTTTGCTTGTTCCATGATGTTTTCCCTCAGGGATTTCCTTCTGGCTTTGGGTCAATGGTTAATCCTCTAGTAGATATAGAATTGGATGAGCCGACTGATGCATTTAATTCCGAAAGATGGTTTGATATATAGGCTCTAGCTGATCGAAATATCTGCTGTTATTGGAAGTCCTTCGATTTGTATTATATTCATTTCTTCTAACAGTGGTGGGTCTGAATGCCCATTAGCAAATTCGGGCCCAAGAGTTTTTTGGAATTCATTTGCCTTAGTATCCTGTACTTTTGGTTCATTGCTTATAGTTCTGCCCTCATCTTGTTGCACGACATCTGTTACACGGACCTGGGGCTGCGATATTGTATCGATCAGAAACATAATCTTCCCGTACCTCCTTCCGAGATTCCGATTGCACAATCGGGACATAATCTATCATCAACAATGGAGCTTCTTCTAAAGTTTTACCAGTAGGACGACTGTTTACTTTCCTTTCTTATTTTCCTTGTCCTTGTTCTGACATTATTTTTCTTGTTGCTTCTGATCGAAATTTGAATCGTTGATTTTTTCCTTCCTTTGTTTTTGTTTTCTCGTCAGAAACTCCCAAGTGTTGACCTTCGACAAAGATGTGTTCAATGTTTTGGAGATATGATCCTCCCACGGAGTTGTGTGTGTGGACGGACTGCTGCAATCAAAAGATTTGTGCCCAAAGCCATGGCAATAAGAGCAGTAAGGCATTTTGGAGTTGTACATGACCCTGATGTAGAACATACGTTCCCTTGCCGTTCCATTTTTTGTTTTGTAGGCGATTGATGTGGGGTATTTAAAAGAGATATTAATTGGCACACTTACTTCCAGGAATAAGCCTTTTAAATACTGACCTTCAATGGGAAAGCTTAGAGTGCTGCTGATTCTGCTAACTGCCTCTGTACTGCATAAGCATTCCGGTATGTTGATTAATCTGAGCTTCTTTGGTATCGTATCGAGAACATACTCGAAGGTATCTATCCCTGAGAACTAGTGTCTGACCATCACGACATTCTCTCCAAACCAATCCCACTGTTTCAAGCCAATTAATTTAAAATCCTCCTCCCCCGTAAAACTTATGACATATGAATTCCTCACAACTTTCTTAATGAAATAAGGGAGAGTCGGATTCCAATACCTCCTGATGATATGCAAATATCATTAGAACTGGGTTCTCTAAAAATTCTGATAAGGATTGATGTTTTATCCAGTAATGCTCCCTTCTCTATCGCATCCTCTGGGATAAACGCGATCGAATTTCCCGATGGTGCATGGGTAGTAATCTAGCTGTTATTTTGAAGCCCAACACCTACTTATCAGCGGATCCATGTGCAGACAGAGACGAAGTTATGGAAAGTTTTGGTGGTGGATGGGAGAACAGATTTGAGAAATGAGTTACGGAAGGTGGTGGACGGGGCTCCGGCGATGTCCTAGTTACTTACTGGAGTACGGTCTAGTGGTGGCTGAAGACGGGTGGAAGAAGAACCCATTGACTGGTGACGATTTCTCGACGAAAAATCACGATTTCCATCATCCGTGTTTTCTTCTTCCAGGAGCCTTCTCTCTCTCCTCGTGTATCATTTTTGTATTTTTCGTCTTCTTCTTCTTTTTTATAGGTCTTAGACCTTGTTAAATGTACATGGTCTATGTCTGACAATTTGTGTAACACGAAACGACCGAATCTGTGTCGACATGACACGACACAATTGAGAACAAACACTATTATTTTATTAATAATTGACACAACTGAACTGACACGAACACACACTATAATTATCTAAGTGTAAATTTTATTATTTTATTTTTATTATATAGTTATTATTTTACTCCATAGTTATTATTTTACCTTTATTATTTTATGGATATATTTTTATAGGTTGCTTCAAAAAAAATATTTTTATAGGTATAATATTTTATATAAAACTTAAAAGGTTCAACATAAAAATATTATTTTACCCTTATTACATAAACGATAAATATAGTTAATTAATAATATTATATTTTTGTGTTATCGTGTCAATTTAAATTTCGTGTAATCGTATCGTGTTTTTAAATACAAATATTAATTATGATATCCGTCATCTTATGTTCCAAAGATCATCGGCGGAAATCCGACATCAATTATGATATCCGTCATCTGTCATTATAATATCGTGTATTTATGATGGCGGATTTCCGCCATCTTATGTTCCAAAGATCATCGGCGGAAATTCGACATCAATATAAATAACCTTCATCGATGAATTTGCGCAAAACTTTTTTCGCGTCATATTATACATGACGGATGTTCGTCATCTTATAATTTTCAGTTCCTGCGAAATTTTTCATATTCAATGGCAGATTTCCGCCATGTATACTTTTTTTGGTGGGAAATGAAGATGAATAATAGATGGCGGATATGAGGTTATCATGACGGTCATCGTCCTGACGGTCTTAAGATAACGGATTTCTGCCATTAATCACTTATGACGGCGGAAATCCGTCATCTTAAGATCACCATAAAAGGTCTTATTTCTTGTAGTTTAACCTGATACTATTATGAACGTGTTACAATTTTATTTTTTACGAATCGTGTCTGTTATTACTACCTCTAATAGTCGATGTGAGTTGAGTGAATTCTTGTATCACAAGTACTCTTTTTTTCTTCATCATATGCTTGTTAGATGGGTTTAGCGAGCCGAACATGTCCTTTTGTACTGTCGTACCTACTGAACTTGTCATATATATAGGAGACGCTTTTGGTGCGATTTTTCTCCGTGCAGTTCGGAACGTTCAGAAATCCGGAGCGCAGGTCATCCATTGAACAACCGCAGCCATTCGCACCATGGTGTTCGTTTTTCACGAAACTACAGATAGAGTCCTCACTCTGGTCGTCGTCGCCTACGTCCTCCTATACCGCGGTTCCTGTACGTACATCATCTACATCACCTCCTGTCCTACCGTGTGAGGTGACCGCCCCGTAATGCGTGCATTTGGATGCACACCACTGCGGTACCAGATTGCAGTGAGGTGCAGTACCTTAATTACTATATTTTCGGTTGCTGGTCGCACCTCTGGTCATCGATCCATCAGAAGTCACGGGGTTAGGGTAGAACTTTACCTAAGTCGTTTCCTAACCCTAACAACCGGTAAGTTCTTCTAAATTTAGAAACTTGTAACACCCCCAAACCCCTACAAACCCCTACAAACCAACATATTCTCTACAAACCACCAAAAAAAAAACCAAACTTTTGAAAGAAGTAAAACTAAAATTGAAATTGAAACCATAAATAGAAGATCCCAAATAACTATTAATAGGTCCTGATGATGAACAGAAGACCTGTACTCGACTTATTAATGGAAAATAGAATTATAGAATAGCTGAAAAACAGAACAATGAAGGAAATCCCAATTGTCACCGAGATCTTTATTGAGTGATCTGTGATCCGACCCGTTTATTCATTTTGACAATCAGTCAGTTCTTGAAAATAATTCTTATTGATGTCGGCAGTACAATCAGATTGTATCGAACAAAAACAGTAAATATGGGTCCAAAGAAGAAGACAATTTTGTGTGTTTTGTTAAATCATGTTTGTAATATTTTTGGACTTCACTGACTGACTGTTCACCTGAAAAATCTGAAATGCTGTCTACCAAGACTACCTACCATACATTGAAGGACCACACCCATATTACATACATTACCCTTATCCTCCCCTTGCCTTAAAACTTCAATATTTTATTTTCACACTAACTTAATTGGTCACAGACTTACAGCGAATTCGATTTGTATATTTTCGTTGTGTATATTTTCATTACGATTTGTCTGATTATATATATTATATGGTTATAATATATATATCATTTAAAGGTAAATATTTCTATACCTTGTCTATTAGATCGATTTTTCGTCGTATATGTATTAGTGTCTTCTGCAGTACATTATTTTAGTCATTTGATTAAATATTAATGAACACGATTTGATGGCGCACGACGACGCATTCAAGGTACGACGCACCTGAAGCGCGCCTTATATAATAAATTAGGTAGAAATGATATTATTACATAAATATCATAATAATTCTAGGGTTGTCAACTTGTCAAGAGATCATTCTAAATTATTGCTATAAATAAAGGACTCATTTCATCAGCCATTTTTCATATCTTACTCATCACCAATCAAGCAACCAACCAATATTATATAGTAGTGTTATCTCCAGTATACAAAACAATGGCTATGGCTACATTCAAGGCCATGCCCTTTTTCTTTCTTCTTCTCATACTACTTGATCTATCTTCTGCAAGGTCATTGACAAGTATAAGTGCAGGCATAGGTGTTAATATCGGTGGTGGAGGTGGAGGTGGAGGTGGGGGTTATGTAGGTGGTGGTGGAAGCAGTTCGGGCCATGTTTCAGGTGGTGGAGAAGGAACTGGTGGGGGTTATGTAGGTGGTGGTGGAAGCAGTTCGGGCCATGTTTCAGGTGGTGGAGAAGGAACTGGTGGGGGTTATGTAGGTGGCGGTGGAAGCAGTTCGGGCCATGTTTCAGGTGGTGGTGGTGGTGGTGGTAGTGGAGGTGGAGGTGGAACTGGTGGGGTTTATGTAGGTGGTGGTGGAAGTAGTTCAGGCAGTGGGTCTAGTCATGGTTCGGGCGGTGGAGGTGGTCATGGTTCAGGCGGTGGAGGTGGTCATGGTTCAGGCGGTGGAGGTGGTCATGGTTCGGGCGGTGGAGGTGGATATGGTTCGGGCGGTGGAGGTGGATATGGTTCGGGCGGTGGAGGTGGTCATGGTTCCGGTGGTGGAGGTGGATATGGTTCCGGTGGTGGAGGTGGATATGGTTCCGGCGGTGGAGGTGGCGATGGAGATGGATGTGGATGTGGAGGAAATTAAAGTGGAAGCTTGCACGTGATGGATGAATATTGTGGATGTTTGTTAAGAATTTACACATATCATATATGTATATATAGAATGAATGTGCTATTGATCTTTAAATCAAAAGTAAAATAAATAAATAAATAAATAAGACTAGCATCAGGTGGATTCTGGTCAATTGAGATCAATTAATCTTATCCATTGAAAACCATGATGAATATCATCCGTCTAAATACTTAATAAATAAAAAATGTCCCCTTTGTTATTGAACTTGTACTTTCATAATTTCATTAAGATCTCACTATATTCTTTTATAGGTTGTCAAACCAGTCGAGTCGAACTTTTGCTTATAACTAAAGTCGGGTTCGAACTCGACTCGTTAAGACATTGTCCAGGCTCGGCTCGAGCTCGGTTCAAAAAAAATAATATCTAAAAAATATCTATATCTATTTATTTTTTTAATTTAGGTTTTGATTTAATTTTTTTTTGTAATTTATTTAATAGTCTTTATCAATTAATTAAGATCTATAACTCTTAATATTTATATTTTATTTAATTATTAAAAAGTTCTTAACGAGCTTATCGAGCCGAACCGAGCTTAAAAAGTCCAAATTCGAGCTCGGCTCGTTGGGCTCCCGAGCCCGAGCTTAACAAGTCGAGCCCGCGTACATCTTTCATTTTGAGACCAATTTCTCAATTCTTCTCCCCTACTCCGACATCCAAGGTACTCTAATCACCCCTCAATCCTCCATTTCTCCCTAACTTCCTTCCCCTTTGGCCCTCCGCTCCATCCATCGTTACATGCCGAAGTGTCGATAACCCAAAACCAAGAGTATATCGATCTTCCTTAATTAGCAACACATGCCGGAGTACTGGTAAACCAAGGTTTTTCTTCTCTTTGCTTGATGATTTTAGAAAGGCCGATCTGGGGAAGAGACTTATTTTACAAAAAAATCTTCCACAATAAAATTTAGTTAAAGTTAAATAATGCTTTGATTTATTTTACTTATTTTAGATTAAACTAATATCATAATTGTACATGACCTATTTGATGTATGGAAAAATTTTTTCGGACGAAATCAAACGCGTTTTTGAAATCGAAATTTTCGACACTCAAATAAGACGTTCACCTCCAAGGATTCTCAAAATCAAGATCCACTGTTTATAAAATTAGTTTCACTAAAAAACCATTTCCCAAGAAATAGTAAGATATTTGGAGGTTATGTTATAACTAATAACTTCATGTTGCGGCGGTGGCGTTACTGTCAATGTCGCGACTTCCTCAAGTCGGGAGCGATCGAAGTGCAGCGGAGTGGCCAGATTGTCGCTAGGATTTATCGCCCACAGAAGAAAAGGGCTTTTACCCGCTATAACGGTCACTAAGAGGGAAGAAGGAGATTTGCTGTAATTTTTTAGTTAATCTGAGTAAAAAGAGATTAACTGTTTTGTATTGAATTGAATTAAAGTGTTTAATTACAACGTTTATTAATACAAAATTATTCAACTAATCTCATAACTAACTAATTTGAAATAAAGAAGATCCGGCCCATTGTAATTGATCCATTAAGAATGTATTTAAAATATTTCACTTTCGCCCTTCTACTTCTTTAATTCTTTTGTCACGAGTCTTGGAATAATTGTCTGCATAGTGATACTTGAACTCAAGTTAGTTTTTATATCAAAAACTCTTATTTATTACATTCAGGTCCTGGTAACGTTTTCTTGAAACTTTTGTTTGTAAACAACCCCCTGTCGGTTGATAACTGGTAGTTTATTTAGTTGTACCATAACCTTATAATTGTTTTATTTCACTTAAGTCCTTAGTTTATATTTCTTGGCAAAATTACTGTTTTACCCTGGATTTTCAGTATATTCTTATACTCCCCCTCAAGCCTTGGAATACATGTTATGAATTCCTAGCTTGATGAAGAATGCTGAAATTTCATTTTCTCCTAGGGATTTGGTGAATATATCTGAAAGTTGGTATTTTGTACCTACTTGTTTTAGCAGGATTATTCCTTTGTCTATCATCTCCCTTATGGAATGGCATGATATTTCTATATGTTTACTCCTTTCATGGAATACTGGATTATTAGCAAGATAAATTGTTGATTTGTTATCACAGTATAAGGATGTTGGTTTTTGTATTTTGATTTTAAGATCTTTAAAAAGTCGATGTAGCCATAGTATTTCACATTGTGCTTTACTAATGGCTCTGTATTCAGCTTCACATAAGGAAAGTGAAACAGTATCCTGTTTTTTGGATTTCCAAGAAATTAAAGATGTTCCTAAGAACACGCAGTAGCCTGAAAGTGATTTTCTGCTGATTGAGCAAGAACCCCAATCTGAATCACAATAACCATGAAGATTCAATTGGTTTTGACTTTTATATAGTATGCCCTGTCCAGGGGCATTTTTAAGATATCTTATCACTTTGAATAAGACTTGAAGATGTATTTCATTAGGGTTTCCCATGAACTGGCTTAGCCAATGGACTGGGAAACTTAGATCAGGTCTAGTTATATTTAGGTATATAAGCTTACCCACTAGTGATCTATAGAGAGTTGGGTTTGTTATGGCCTTTGCTTGCTCATTTCTCATATGTATGTGCCTTTCCATGGGTACTTTTGATGGCTTTACATCTATAAGGTCACTCTCTTCTAATATGCTTAATGCATACTTTCTTTGGGATATGTATATACCTTCGGGTGGATATGATACTTCAATCCTTAAAAAATATGATAATTTTCCTAAATCTTTGATTTTAATTTTTTTTTCAATATTTCTTTTGATTAGAAACATCTCTGTTTCATTGTTTCCTGTATTATAATGTCATCTACATATACCAATAGGTATATTATATTCCCATTGTTGTTTTTAACAAACAATGAATAGTCTGAGGATGTTTGAGTAAAATTCAACTCAATTAAAACTCCCTTAAATTTTGCAAACCAGTTTTTAGATGCCTGTTTTAGACCATAAAGAGATTTATTTAACTTGCATACTCTTTTATCTCCTTCATTAAGGAGTCCTTGTGGTGGTTTGAAATATACTTTTTCATGAAGATCTCCATGAAGGAAGACATTATTTACATCTAATTGATAGATGTTCCATTTCTTAATTGCTGAAATTGCAATTATTGTTTTAATTGTGGTCATTTTGACCACAGGTGCAAAGGTTTCATAGTAGTCAAAATCTTCTTTTTGAGTGAATCTTTTTCTACAAGTCTAGCCTTGTATCTTTCTATTTCACCATTTGGTCTATATTTGATTTTATAAATCTACTTAGAACCCACAACTTTCCTATAATGAGGAAGAGTGGTTAATGTCTAAGTGTTATTCATATGAAGTGCCTCCATTTCTTTTTTCATTGCCTCTACCCATTTTGGGTTTTTAGAAGCTTCTGAATAAGATTGAGGTTCATCATGTATTGATATTTGATGAAGTAGTTTCTTGTTGTTTTTATTGACTCTATGATATGAGACCTGGTTGCACACTGGGTATTTCCCTTTTTGATTGTTAGTTCCATATTCCTTATCATTTTCAAGGAAGAAATCCTTGTATGCTTCTGGTATATGGATTACCCTACCTGTCCTTGTGGATTTTTTTCCAGACATTCCCATTTGTCTTTCAGGACTTGTGTAGGGGGCAGCCTGAGGCTGTTCAATTCCATCTCCTGTAATTTCAGAGATGATGTTTTGTTTTTGTGTTGTTGGCTCTATATTTGATGAATTTGTCTCATCATTATTCTGAAAATTTTCAGAATTACAATTATTCTGAATATTCAGAATTGCATCTATTCTGGAAATTTTCAGAATTACAATTGTTCTGAAAATTTCCAGAACTGTTAATAGAGTCTCTATCTTTTGAGCTATGATTTGATTCAACATCATAGTTTTTATTGTTTCTTTTCTCACTTTTATTTTCCATCTGATTAATCATTTGGTTTTGTGAGTTATTATTTGTTCCAGTATGCTCTGGACTTATTTGGTCATTTTTTTGACCTTAAATCTGAATTTTTTTCAGATTTTGGTTTTTATTTTCTGATCTTATTTTGTTGTTTAGATCAGAGTTTTTAGTTTTGATTTTTTGATTATGATTTTTATAATTATACCAGGCTTTATTTGAATCATCATGATATAAAAACACATTATCATAAAAAATTTCAAAAAAATTTAGTTTTTTTGTGTTTTCTGAATTTATATTATCTTTGAATGGGAATATTGATTCCCTAAAAGATACGTCTCTGGAAATGATGAATTTCTTGTCTGAAAGCCTTAATATGAGATATCCTTTAACCCCCTTTTGGGTAGCCCATAAAAACTCCTTGAAAAGTTTTGAGTGAAAACTTGTTTTCTATTTGAGTTGTTGAGGCATAGCACAAACAACCAAAAGTTTTTAAACTTTCATAATTGGGTATTTTCTTATGAACTATCTCATAGGGTGTTTTGTTTCCTATGATTTTGGAAGGGATTCTATTAATTAGGTGGGCTGCAGTTAGGATGCACTCCCCCCAATATTCTAATGGAACATTTCCTTGAAGATGTAATGCTCTTGCTATGTTCAAGAGGTGCCTATGCTTTCTTTCTACCCTTGCATTTTGTGCAGGGGTATAGGGACATGAGAAATGTTGAACTATCCTATGCTTTTCAGTCATCCTTTTAAAACTGTTAGAAGTGAATTCTCTTCCATTGTCACTTCTAATGGTTTTAATTTTAGTTTGAAATTGTGTTTTAACCATTCTATAAAAATTGTCAATGCACTCTATTGCCATTGATTTGTCTTTGATTAGGTATATCCATGTGCCTTTACTTAGATCTTCTACAATGGTTAAAAAATAATTGAAACCATCATGGGTCATAATTGGAAATTTGCCCCATATATCTATGTGAATTAGATCAAATAATTTTTTAGATTTGGAAGAACTAATTGGGAATTTTAGTTTGGTTTGCTTTGATAATGGACATATCATACAATTGTATTGAACAGAATTTATTTTATTCAAAACAGATTTTTCAGTAAAAAATTCATCATTATTATAATCTGAAATTTTTTTATTACAATCTGAAATTTTACAACTACTACTGATATTTTTACATTTAATGTTGTATTTGGAGACTTATGTCTTCATTTTTTCTGAGGAGATGTGTCCTAGTCTTTGATGCCAAGTTTTGAAATCAATAGCTAGGTTTGCTAGAAAATAGTGGGGGGTGAAGAAATATAGTCCATCATGAGACTCACCCTTGCCAATCACTTTCCCGGATTTGTTTTCCTGAAATTGAAAACAATGATCATTGAATATTACTTTAATGTAATTGTCTAAAGTTAACTTGCTAATAGCTATTAGGTTAACTTCAAATTCAGGAATAAACAACACATTTTTTAAAACTAAGTTTTCTGAAATTTTTATGCAACCTATCCCTTTGACTACTAATTTTTTTCCACTAGGTATGGTTACATAATGATTATACTCTTTCACTGGTGGATTTATAAATAAATGTAGATTACCAGTCATGTGTTGAGATGCACTAGTATCTACTATCCATCTATCAATATAATCATTTATTTTTTCAGAAATTTTGTTTATATTGAAAGAAAAATTAAATATCTTACCAGAGTTAGATTTGGTTGAGGAGATGAGCTCCTTGAACAACTGAATTTCTTCTTGAGTCAGTGCTAATTGTTGCTGACTATTGGAAGTGGTTGCTTGATTTGCAGCCTCTGTGGTTGTTGTGTTGTTGCCTTGATTCTTTTTTCCTTGAAACTTCTTCTGAGTTTTTTCTTTAGGTTTTCCTACTAAGTGATAACATTTTTCTCTTATATGACCATAGTATTTATAGTTATCACAGTAAAACCTAGTGTCAAGCTTCTTTCCATTTTTAGAAAACATGATTTTTGTACCTTCTGTTGAGTTTTTTTTCTTTTGCATAGAAAACTGATTCATTTTTTTCATTAGTGTTATCTCTGAACTTATACCTCTGTTTCTCTTCTTGCAGTACTAATCCAAGCAATTTATTCATATTTGGTAGCTTGTCTAGTGACAGTATTTGAGTTCTTAGATTAAAAAAAATTTCATTGAGTCCTAAGAGGAATTGATGTATCATATCATTTTCCTCTTTTTGTTGATAGAGTTTCTTACATCCTACGCAAAATTTCTCTTTAATCTCATCTATTTGTACCAATTGGTCCCAAATAGATCTAAACTTGTCATAGAAATCAGAAGCATTCATAGAACCTTGTTGTAGGCAACATAACTCATACTTTGATTTATCTTGGGAGCATTCCCTTGTTTATACCTATTCTCTAGATCTACCCAAATTTGATGTGCATTATTAGAATACATGATAGTTGACTGTATTTGTGGGGATACTGAATTTAAAATCCATGCCAATACTAAACCATTAACTATCTTCCATATATTGTATTCTCTACTGTTATAATCAGTGGGCATCAAAATTTGTCCAGAGATGAAAAGGCATCTTTCCTTCTTGACACCAATGAGACCTTCATCCCATTGGACCAAGTAATATAGTTGGTCTCACCAACTAATCTATCAGGAACTAGAATTGCCGCCGGATGATCACCGGAGGTCAAGAAAAAAGGAGATTCTGGATCTTGTAATGGGGAGATATACCTGTCGGATCTTTGTTTCTTGAAAAAAGATCCTTGATAGAAATCTTCTTCATGATCCTTTGCTCTCGATTTTCCAGTAGACCCAGATGAGGATTTGCGCGAATTTTCTGGAGTCTGTAACGGATTGTTGGGCGCCTGTTGTGAACGGACTCTTCTCTGTGATTAGCCGGAGGTATTAATACGGAAGCGGTCGGACGGTTGACCGGAGGGACGTCAGGAGCGTTAGCGGCAGATACCATAATAACTTCACGTTGCGGCGGTGGCGTTACTGTCAATGTCGCGACTTCCTCAAGTCGGGAGCGATCGAAGTGCAGCAGAGTGGCCAGATTGTCGCTAGGGTTTATCGCCCACAGAAGAAAGGGGCTTTTACCCGCTATAACGGTCACTAAGAGGGAAGAAGGAGATTTGCTGTAATTCTTTAGTTAATCTGAGTAAAAAGAGATTAACTGTTTTGTATTGAATTGAATTAGAGTGTTTAATTACAATGTTTATCAATACAAAATTATTCAACTAATCTCATAACTAACTAATTTGAAATAAAGAAGATCCGGCCCATTGTAATTGATCCATTAAGAATGTATTTAAAATATTTCACTTTTGCCCTTCTACTTCTTTAATTCTTTTGTCACGAGTCTTGGAATAATTGCCTGCATAGTGACACTTGAACTCAAGTTAGTTTTTATATCAAAAACTCTTATTTATTACATTCAGGTCCTGGTAACGTTTTTTTGAAACTTTTGTAAACAACCCTCTGTCGGTTGATAACTGGTAGTTTATTTAGTTGTACCATAACCTTATAATTGTTTTATTCCACTTAAGTCCTTAGTTTATATTTCTTGGCAAAATTATTGTTTTACCCTGGATTTTCAGTATATTCTTATAATAACACCGGATCAATTTTATTGTTATTCATGCATGTGAGTAGTGACTCAAGCAAGCATCTACAAAGCGTTTGTAGTTGATGATCATTTCGCAAAGATGGTTTGAAATGCACACAGTGAAGAATGTTACTCGAGATACAGTTGCTAAGTTCGCTTGGAGGTGTACAATCTACGGGATGTTGTGTCTAACACATAGTCTTCGATAACGGGAGTCGATTCATCGTAGGAATCTTTGCGAGAATGTACGATATTGTTGACATATCGGTACATTTCTCCTTGGTATATAATCCGCAAAGAAATCGATAGGTGGTGGCTACCCGAAATTCCTTAAGTCGCAAAGCAATAGGCAGGTAGAAAGTATCCGAAATTCTTTGGACCGCACAAAGGAGTAGGCAGGTACATGCTACCCATAATTCTTTGGGTATATAAGATCTAGGAGAAATCCTGATGAAGGTCGCCCTTAATAGTGTTGGATTAGTCGATCGACTAGGTGGTCAGTGGCCATCCAGTCAATTGTTCAACTTCATAATGCATGGGCATTATCAGTCGGTTGGACCAGAAGCTCTGGATGTTTAGTCGCACACTCAAGTACTCAACTCCTTTGCTCTGAATGAGGTCGGTCGCTTGGTATTTTGTGTCTAATCGAATGAGGGATTTCTCCACTATTTATAGACTTTTTGTAAGGTAGATTGGTCATTTCACTCTGTTAGAGGGTAAAATGGTCCTTTCCTGGATTGGTCGATCGTTGGGGCGGTCAGACCCAACTTCATTCAGTCGGTTAGGGACGACCGACCGATATGGGACCGACACGTCGATGATCGACTGCCCAGGAGGGCAATCAACCACAGTCCAGGACCGACTAGGAATTTGGTCGATAGACCTAGAATCTAGTCGGCTCCCCAAATTTGGTCAAATTCCCAATTAACTACTCCATTATGGGCCTATAAAGAGAAAAGGATTCACCCAATCTAGGCATGGTTGAGATCCCAAGTCTTCTTACGATATCCGATTTTCTCGAGCTTCTGAGGCCTCATGCCTTGTTCAGGGCTCCTGAAGTCCTTTTTTGCAAGAAGTACTCTCAGTACGAGACCTGATATCATCAAGTCCCTTACTAAAAAGATTTCTTTATCGTTTATGTATTTTTTGAGGACGATCATCCCTGTAGAATCATACATTGCCAAAGTTCAAAAACAACAACATATAACCCTAAGAAAAATGAGAATGCATAACTCGCGTTATCTCAAGTTATATCGGAATATACATGAGATTAACAAATAACACTAAACAATGGAAATATAATTGATTATGGTTAGACTAGTGTATACTTAGCGTTGCAACAAAAGTTCGGTATTCGACGAACTATTCGATTCGTTTCGGGTTCGGTTATTAAACGAACTGAACTCGAACCTTGAATTCGTTCGTTTAACATTTTTATTATATTTTATTATTTTATATTAATATTTATATTATAGGGTGTATATCAGTTAAGAACAGTTTTTATAAGAACCCCTTTTCATCTCATCCGTTCGTTTTAAGAAGCAATCTTGTTCGTCGAATTTTAAAACCAGCACCTGATGAGGCTGTAACAGGTTGCATGCAACCAGTTGGGAGAGAATTAAAAAATTTTAATAGCTTATTCTATTTTAGGAAACTACTACTGTACAATAATGATGCCTAGGTGGAATATTTGATGACATGTATTAGGAAACAAAACAAATATTTGTTTCCAAAAATTTTTGATTTCAATTTCCTTCTCTCTCTCCAAACCCCTAAACACCTTGTTCCTCCGATTCCCCAAGCTGCTGCCAGCCGCGACGTCCGGTGATCATCTTACTTTACTGCCGATTTCTTGCAACCATCACCGGCGATTCTTGAAGCTACTGCCCGCCGCGACGTCCGCTCGTACCTTCTCACCGTCGTAACCTTGGCCGGCGAAGGTTAGTAGGTTTTTTAGCATTCGCGTGAGCTATGGTTTTCGAGCTTCACCGGCACTTTTTTTTTCCCTTTTTTTTCCAGTGGTCGTCGTCCTCTGATTTTTTTTCCCCTAGTTTGGCTTCTGTTTTTGGGTAGTCGTCCTTTTTTTTTTCTGTCATTGGTCTCGCCCATGACCGATTTCGTTTTAGAAAAAATTAAAAAACGGATTTCTTGGCCGAACCGATGTTTACATGACCGTTGTACATTGTATTAAATTTTTGATGCAATAGACGTTGGCAGTTGTCTTGAAAACTGTTTTTGAATCCAACGATAGGTCAATCTATAAATACATAGGATAGGTTTTTTCGAATATTTATATTTTCTCTGCTTTAGGTGCTTCCACTTTCTATCTCTTTTTTTTTTTGTCATTTCATACTGAATGTTTCGTTTCCTATGTTCTTTCTCTGCGATTTACATATGTTATCGTTTACATTCGATTAGTTTGGTTGTTTATTCTTTTTTCAATTAGTTTGAAAGAAGTACACATTTTATTAGTAGTTTAAATTTTTTTGGCAAAAAATAAAACTACTCTAATATTTTTTTAATCTCCTCAGTACACAGATCCTTGTTTGTCTTGAATTGTATCGGTTGTTTACCATTGATTGTTATTTAGAATCTTAATCTCGTGATCTATACATGTCTTGATTTTTATTTACTTTCTACTATTGTTAATAAAATGTTCTGTTCCGCTAAAATAAATGGAAAAATAAGGTATTCGTGTGTTCTGATAATATCGTCTTTAATTCTAATACTGTCGTATGTCATTCTGTTAATTTTTACTACTATGACAGTGGGGTTGAGAATGTAATTCTGTGAATTTGTTTTCTACGATACTGTTATATTTATATAACATTATTCACATGGAAAATCGTTTTTGTAACACAGTAATAGCGGAGGCATAATACAAAGTAGCGTGACACAGTAATAGAGGAGGCATAATACGAAGTAGCATAACAACGTAATAGCAGAGGCATACTATTAAGTAACGTAACACAGTAATAGAGGAGGTATACTACACAGTAGCGGAGGCATATTACTAAATAGCGTAACAACGTAATAGCGGAGGCATACTACTAAGTAGCGTAACACATTAATAGCAGAGGCATACTGCACAGTAGGGTAACCGTAATAACAGAGTCATACAACATAATAGCGTAACAACGTAATAGTACTACATAGTAGCGTAACACCTTAATTGCAGAGGCATATTATATAGTAGCGTAACACCGTAATAGTAGAGGCACACAACATAGTAGCGTAAGCCCGTAATAGCGGAGGCACACGACATAATAGCGTAACAAAGTGATAGCGGAGGCATACTACAAAGTAGCGTAACACAGTAATAGCGGAGGCATACTACATAGTAGTGTAACACATTAATAGCAGAGGCATACTAGAGAGTAGCGTAACGTACACCGTAATAGTAGAGACAGACTATATAGTAGCGTTAGACCGTAATAGCGGAGGCATACTACATAGTAGCATGACACCGTAACAGCGGAGGCATTTTACAAAGTAGTGTAACACCGTAATAGTAGAGGCATATAACAAAGTAGCGTAACACCGTAGTAGCAGAGGCATACAACAAAGTAGCGTAACACCGTAATAGCAGATGCACACTAAAAAATATCAGCTGACAAGGTCATACTAGCAAAACTACATATTAGCAGAAGCACAATATCTATTTGGTAGGTAACATTAGATATTAGCGGAAGAACTATAGATATTATGGGAGTTCGGAAAAAGGGTAACGACGTACGTGCTTAAAATTTGAATGTTTTTTGTTCATAAAATAAATTGTTTATGAATAAATTGTTTCTGGTCTATTTTAAAGATTAGGAGATGTTGGATATTCACTAGTAGAAGAAGATTTTATTTTGAAATGATTGTCAGGGGTTTTAGCAGTTCCGCAACTTACATTAGCGGAGTTAGCAGGAATTTGAACAGAGGATTGCTCAATATCAGCAGAGGCAGATTGGACATACTCTGAATCAAAAAAATTGTTGCGTACGTTATCAGAATCCAAGGAACGAGAAACATTGATATTGGAATCTATAGGATTAACATTGGTCTGACAATGAGGGAAATTGAATTGGTAATTCATACTATTTGGTATTTTAGCAGTTCCGTAGCTCATATTAGCGGAGGATTTCTTAATCTCAGCAGAAGTGCATTGGACAAAATCTGACTGAAAAATATTGCTAGCAGGGGCATCAGGATCCAAGGACGTCGAAAAATCAACGTTGGAAGGTATAGTATTGACATTTGTCTGACATTGAGGAGAATTATAATGAAATTTTAAGCTAACGTTGCAAGATGTATTTGTGTGATCGTATGTAAACTGTTGTAAACGATATGGAGGAGGGGTCACGAAAATTGAATTGGTGTTGGGGAAAACTTGCAGGCTGATAGGTCGATGTTGATTGCGAAATGATGTTGGAGAAGCCATTATATGCTATGGGAGAAGACAATAAGCATTCAATTTAAGAAAAATTCTTGTAGACGAAAATTTGGCAATCAACTACAGAAATTTGAACAGAGGTAGACGGAAGTAATTTAAAATGGAGGGAAAGAGAGAGTGTAAGAGGTAGAAAAGAAATTAGAAGAAGAAATCGATAAACATTCTGGCAGGGAAGGAGGGAGAACGGAGATACGACGAAAAAAGAAAATCTGGAAAAATCCGGCAGGGGAGGGAGAGATGACGCGGGGAGAAAAAAATGAAAAAGATGTAAAAATTAAACAATTAGAAATGGAATATGTTGACAGTTTTTTTTAAAAAATTCAAATCAGACAATGACAGAAATGGAATGTTACGTGAGAGAGGGAAAAATAAATGAAATTGGAATAAATTAAATGAGAAAATGGTAAAAGGATGACCTGTTACAACAGGTAAATCACGGACGGTGAGGATTGGTCAGAAAAAACGAAAGACAGAGATTAAGTTTGCATGTGAGAACCCAAATGAAGGGTTCTCAACTGATATTGTTTGTTATATTATAAACTTATATTATATAATTTTTTATTATAAATTTATATTATATATTTCATAAATTATATATATTTTTGCAATTTTTCATTAATATAGTATATATTAATTTTTAAATTTTTAGGATGATGAGTTGACTAGGGGTGAGATTCCCCGTCCCTATACCCGGTACCCACCTCGTACCCAGACGGGCGGGTACCGGGAGGATTTTCGTTCAATGATTTAATCATAAATAATCTTATCTCCAACTCCAAATACTCAAATAGCCACCGCCGACTATCTAGTTCTTATTCTTGTTTCGATAATTTTTGTTCTTTAACTAAATTATTATCTATTTACATTTAGATTATTTAATTTTTAATTATTTAGACTATTTACATTTAAATCAATGTTTTAATTACATTAGTATGATGACATACTGGTTTTTAATCAACAAGAAAAAAAAGATGACTAAGGAGTAAGGATTGACTTAACAATAGAAAATAGACTATAAATAATGTTTTTTATTGTTTGTTTTTCAAAGATGGACATGCTTATTTTTTTTAATGTTTATTTTTAGGATGATATAAAAAAAGTTCAGTATTCGACGAACTATTCGGTTCGGCTTCGGTTATTAAACGAACCGAACCCAAACCCAAGAGTAGGCTCGTTTATTTAAACGAACCGAACCAAACCAAACCAAATATTTAGGTATTCGGTTCAGTAGGCTCGAGTTGCAACGCTATGTATACTATTAAAACCGACTATAATATATGAATACTAAGTCCATTTTTTTAGTATTATTAAATAATTATATTCAAATAATCAGCCTGAATCAATTGGCCAGATAACTGGACGAGAAAATAAAACTTTGTAAAATAACCTTTAAAGATCAGATAAACGGAAGATGGATCAACTTGTAAAATAATCCTCAAATGACCAGATGACTAAATGATGGATAGTTTTTTGGTGTGTTGTTTATTTGTCATTTGTAAATGATTGAAAGAATAAAAAACGTAAAGTAAAAGAAAAGAAAACATAAAGATTTATATTGATTCACCCAAACAAAGGTTAATCCAGTTCGGATGAAACACGAAGATAACTCGCTTAAATATTTTGGCAATACCTTTTTATAAGCTTTCAAGGCTACAATCGTTTATGAACCTCTATAAGCTTTCAAGGTTACAATCGCTTATAAACCTCTGTAAGCTTTCAATGTTACACTCGCTTACGAACCTCGGTAAAATTTTAAAACTGCAATCGTTTACGAACCTCTCAAATTTTATAATAAACTTGCAAGTAAGAGTTTTTCCTGTAACTCTATAAAACCAAGTCTCGAGTTTCTTGGTTCAACTCAAAAAATCTCCTCTTACACTTTGATAGTCTTGAGACAAGTCTCTTAACCAAAGTTGAACACAAACAAGAAAGTGATAGAAGAATAGAAATCTTAAAAACAAATCTCACTTTTTACTTACTTTGAAGACCTAAAAGTTAGAAGAAGTGAGAACTATGAGAGATTTGGAGAGCTTTAAGCACTTGAATAACTTTGGAGAGCTTTAGAAGCTTGAGAGCTTTTGAGGATTTTGAAAATCTCCATCTCCGATACAAAGATGGGTATTGAAATCTCCGTTTCGGATAATATATGTATCTGAAATAAATTAAATAACCTTATATAATATATTAAATACATAAGTTTATATCCGCACTCATAAAAAATTTATATTCAACCTCCAACATCTTAATGTTTTCAAAATCTTTAAATCTATTTCTCCCCCAAATCTATATTATTATTTAAAATCAATAAAAAAATTTAATAATTTGGTCACCAGTTCCATCGCCAATCATTCCCGTACCCTCTCACCTTAAAACCTGAAGAGTGAGGAGTCAAATAAAATGAAAAAAAGATGAGCATGGAGCAGATTTTGCATGACCCTTATACATTGACTGAGTCATCGTCATTAAAATCATTATTTAACTTTAGATAATTGATATATAGTGTCGTATTTGTGTCGACGAATTTCGTGTTGTGTTCGTATTAAATTTTTTTTTACACGAATAGGATGTCAAATAAAGCCCAACTCGACTCGGGCTCGGCTCGTTTAACTTAACGAGCTGAGTTCGGCCGTTAAGCTCGATGGGCTCGTTAAGGAGTATAAAAAACTAAAAAATATTATATTTAAAGAGAACATAGGTGTAACATAGTTAGTAAAAGGTTTGTTTAGTATTTGAGAGGTCACGGATTCGATCTATCAAGTCTTCAAATAATTATTTCTTTTAATTCGAATCCGGACTCGTGAGCTTCAAGCCCGAGCCTGACAATTCTTAAAACGAGCCGAGCATGAGCTCGGCCAAACCAGACTCAGCGTGCTCGAACCCGAGCCTGGATAATTTTTTAACGAGCCGAGCTCAAGCCTGGCTCTATAAGCAAAAGCTCGGTGTCATGTTACACGAATTGTCGGGCCTAATCAGAATCACATAATATAAAAATTAAATGAAAATTACCAAAGACTTAAACCTTCTGCAATATTAATAGATTAAGTTAATCTTAAACTTTCCTTATTTGTACACAGTTTGGGCTTTTAACCTCACTAAATCACTGCACCGACTGACACTATTTAACTCTGGTTTTGATTTCTTCCTTGTTGGTTCTTCGATCTAAACGAGGAGATGGGTATGATATCGACGATTACTGTACTGGCCATCGTCTCTTTCCTTCATATTTTTGCTTTCGTCCTCGCCGTCGGCGCCGAGATGCGACGGAGCACTGTAAGCTCCAAACAAAACCCCTTTTTTTTTCTTTTTCTTTTTTTCTTAGGGATTAAAGAAGAATACAGATGGAGCTCATTTCCCAACCATTGAGCTAATTAGTTAATCGTGAATGTGATCAGGGAAAAGTGGTGCCGGACGAGTACGACGAGAGATCGTTTTGCAGTTATGATTCAGACGCATCGACGACATATGGATTATCTGCATTTGCGTTGCTACTGTTGAGTCAATTGTTGGTGATGGCTTCTACTAGGTGTCTCTGCTGTGAGAAGACTGTTGCAGCTACTGACCGTCTCAAATCATCCACAATCGTCTCATTCTTCTTCTGCTGGTATGTAAATGGGGGGTTTCTTTTGGATTCAGATCTGCTGATTGTGTTGGGTTGGTTTCAACTTTCAGGTTGACATTCTTCATAGCAGAGGCGTGTCTGTTGGCGGGATCGGCTAAGAACGCATACCATACTAAGTACGTTGGTTATTATGCCAAGCGAGACTTGATATCTTGTGCAGCGCTAAGGAAAGGGGTGTTTACAGCCGGAGCGGCGATGATTATCATATCCTTAGCACTGTTGATCTCTTTTTACTGGGCTCGGTCTAAACCGGCTACGGCCAATGGAGGAGGATGGCAGAAGCATACCAACGAAGCAGCTGAGGTTGGAATGACTGAGCACCCTGTAAATTCCAATATCTAAACTGAATCTAACTAAACTACTGAAAATTGAAAACTTTATGCACCTTCAATCTTCAATTTTTAGTAACAATCTAAAAATTCTTGCTTGGGTTTTGGGGGTTGAGGCACTCAGGCACCGTATTCCCAGCAAAGGGGCGGCGAAGCTAGGATTTTCCGGTCTCCCGACATAATCTTTCCATAAATAGTTGGATAAACGTCATCATACCATCATTCATCAGTTGATTTGACATCTTATTTCGCAACATCCCCAATAGTTTCATAGCTAAGAAGACACTCTCTCAACTGAAGTTGTTGCAATCGGAAGAATCAATGCTAAACAAAAATCTTGATCATCATGTGCAAATAGAAGACAAAATTAAAGGTGTTCATCTCTTCTTCCATGTTCCCTGCTTCATTTCTTTGCGGAATAGCAGCAGCATCTTGTTCAACAATGTGCAGAATATCAAGCATACATTACTTTCATAATTAGAAGGGTTTGGTAATGAGAACCCCAAAATTGAACTCCAGGTCGATGAAGAACCCTTTCTTGATTCAATCTTTTTCTCGTTGTAATCTCACGATTCTCAAGTTTTGCATTCAACTTTTCCAACTGTTTTTCTCTATGTTTTTCTCTATGTTTTTCCTCTTGCATATTGAATTTTTGCTTTCTCAACCGCAGTACACCATAAATCGGAGTTTCATCCAAAACACATGAACTTCAATACTCGACCCAAACACTCTTTCTTTAAAGTGTTCGGATGCTAAGTATTTTTACTTCTCAGACCGTACAATCAATACGACTTTTTTCTTCGGTCTGTGTCATGTGTTTTTCTCAGTTATAACCCATCTCATATGGGATATATTTGTCTGGATCTTTAAAATCATAAAATTTATATCTCGCGTCATTGTTCCTTTTTAGAAAAAAAATTCCGTTTGTAAAATTACAGGTATCTCAAGGTGTACCAACTAAAGTTCTTTCAATTCTATAGGGAGTGCTATCGGTAATCCATCCATTCCAACACAAGTTGTTTCAGATTCACCGTCATATGATCAATGATCGAATCCGGTCTCACCAGAAATATCTGAATCTGTGGGATCCACCATCTTTCCAAGGAATGAATCTGTAACTTCTTCAACTCGGAATGTTGAAACTGCAAGCAGTCCTCCGAATCCTCCAGTTCGTCATCGGTCTCTCAGAAATGTTCCTCGAATTGACTATCGTTCCCTTGCCTCATTGAACGTTGATGAGGTCACAGAACCGTCAACAGTTAAACAAGCTGCAAAATCTCACGAGTGGATTCAGGCCATGGAAATGGAAATAACTGCACTAGCAAGAAATCACATATGGGCCCTAGTTGATTTGCCATGGGGGTGCAAACCTGGTAACATGCAAGTGGATTTTTAAAATAAAAAGGTACGCAGATGGAAAACTTCTACGTGGAAAACACGACTAGTGGCTCGTGGATTTTCACAAATAGAAGGTATCGATTTCGATAAAACATACAGTCTGGTGGTAAAATTTCCAACAATACTTCGAGCTATTTTAACAATTGCAGTATCGAAATGTTGGCATTTTCGTCAACTTGATGTTGATAACGCATTTTTAAATGGAGAATTGAAAAAAAACAATACATATGGCACAACCTCTCGGTTTTGTGAATAAAAATCTTTCAACCAAGTTATGTCAGCTACACAAGTCATTATATGGTCTCCGACATTGACCTCGAGCATGGTCTGATCGGCTTAATAATTTTCTTAAATCAGTTGGTTTTACTAGCATCTGTTCTGATGCATCGCTTTTTATTCGATTCACGAAATCTTCCCAATTTTTCATGATTATCTACGGAATATTTTGATTTTAGGGGTTTCCCTATGTATGATCTCCAAAAAAAATTATTGCTCAAGGACCAACCATCGGACCGTACGACAAATCATCGGATTGCTCTAATTCCGAGGTCTCAACCAGTGAACGTGCACCTATACCGCTATCCACATTATCAAAAGAATAAAATTGAGAAACTCACGATCAAGATGCTGAACCAAAGATTGATAAGGCACATTATCAGTCTGTTCTTGTCACCGATGCGGCGGTGCTTCTGGCCAGTAAAAAAGAAGGATGGAAGCTGACGTTTTTGCGTCGATTATCGAGCACTAAACGCGATCACAATTAGAGACAGAATTCCCATCCCAACGATGGATGATATGATAGATGAACTCTATGGATCCGTGGTGTTCTCAAAATTGGATCTACGAGCCGGATATCATCAAATCAAAATCGTCGAGGAAGATATTTAAAAAACGGTTTTTCGAACACACCAAGGCCACTATGAATTTACCATCATGCCTTTAGGCCTCTCAAACGCATCAACAACATTTCAGGCAACGATGAACCAATTATTACAACCAATATTGCAAAGTTCGTGATTTTGTTCTTCGACAACATCCTAATTTACAGAAAATCATGGGAGACTTTTATCAATTATCTGAGGGTGGTATTCACACTACTACAACAATATTGCTTTCTGGTTCGGGAGTCTAAATGTGCATTTGAGTTGGAAGAATTGGTCTATCTAGGTCACATTATTTCAACAGAGGGAATGAAGCCCGATCCAGACAAAATCAGGATCGTCGTTAAAAGGCCAGAGCCGGTTAATGTAAGACAGACCAGGGCCTTCCCTGGCTTGACGGGATATTACAGAAAGTTTGTGGCACAATACGCACAAGTAGAGACACATCTTACGAATTTATCATGGAAGGAAGGATTCAAATGGTCGGAGGAGGCAAGGGAAGCTTTTAATCAATTGAAAACAACCCTAACAACGGCCCCGATGCTCGCATTCCCAGATTTTACAATACCATTTATGGTAGAGACCGACGCGTGTTATGTCGGAATTGGCGCGGTTCAAATTCAACAGGAGCATTTGATTTCTTATTTTAGCAAGAAATTATCCAATTTACGATAGTGAGCATCTACATATTCGAAAGAACTTTGGGCGTTGACGGAGGCGATACAAAAATGGCGGCATTACTTCCTCGATAATGAATCGACGATCCGCACGGATCATTATACCTTGAAGAATTGATTGGCTCAAGCTATTCAATCACCGGAGCAACAATACTTTCTGTCTCGGCTAATGGGATTTTCATTTACAACAGTCTACAAAAAAAGGCAAATAATGTTATTGCTGATGCACTGGCGTAATTACCAGTGACGAAGGATGAAATTAGCAGGGTTGACTAGCTCGATTATTTCAGATTGGGCAGATCGGATCTTAAATGAAAATCAAACAAACCCTTGGATTAAAGAAATGAGGATTAAATTCGACCCTTGGCTAGCATCTGTGAAATAGATGTGGATTATGACATTAAAGAAGGCATTCTATATTACCGGAGTCGATTCTGTTTAGGGACAACATCAAAGCTCAAAGGATAGGTGCTACAGGAGTTGCACGATTTGCAGGTAGGGGGACATTCCAGTCACTATTGAACGTTATGTCGCGTTCTGCAGAATTTTTTTTGGAGAGGTATGAATAAATTTTTGCAAGAATTCGTGGCAGATTTATTTACTAAGAGCTTGGAAGTTGAAAGGTTTTTGGAATTGAGTAAGAAATTGAACATTTGTGAATGTTCAAATTTGAGATTTTACAAGAGTTCGACAAATTAAGTAAGTATTATTCTAATATTATGTTGTGTATTTTATTGTCTGATTTTTTTTTGTATGTGGTGTTATTATATGATACAGGAATATGAGTTAAATCAAACTTATAAGAGAATGACAACTGAGATTGACTTAGCTAGATTGTATTAATTGAATTGACGAGAGGATTTCCGAAAGAAAATAAATTAGAAAGAGGAGCAAGAGTATAAATCCCACTCTGGGTTTTTGCCCCTTACATCACTTTAAGTAATCATGTGCTAAAGCAGTATTTGAGTCAATTGCTGGTTACTAAAAAGTTTTGCTAAGAAGTGCTCAAAATGAAGAGTTAAAAGTGTTGTTGATGACTAGCTAAAGCAGGATTTGAGTCAATTGCTAGTCACTAAAAAGTGTTTCTGTGAAGTGCTAATTAAAATGAAGAGTTAAAAGTGTTGTTGATGAGTAGCTAAAAAATGTTGCTGAGAAGTGCTCAAAATGAAGAGTTAAAAATGTTGTTGATGAGTACCCGTAAAATAGAAGAATGAGTAGAAGTGGAAGCGGAATGAGTGATAGTAAATCAATGTCATCCACGCTATACATCTACACTTCTGTCTATATATATTTACATATGCAAATCTAAATTCTATATCAAATGCGCACGTTCATCATATTGTCTATCAATTGATGAAGCTTTCGCGATCAAAATCTTTCAAAAGCTTGGCCAATTATGAATCTGCATTGGTCGAAACACCAAGACGCCTGTGGAGTGGGATTTTCTCCGTCTCCGTCCCCGTCCCCGTCTCCGTACTCGGGGTCTTGCCGGTATCAACAATGATTGGTTTTATTAAAAAAAATACATTACATCCCGCTAATATAACTGTTAGTGACCCAACATCCGCTTCCTAATATAGAGGAATTGAGCCAATCACACCCGAACATAAGTTCCCCAAGAAATCACAAGTGTCAAGGAAACTTCAACACCTGGACAGACAGGTATCGATATATAATTGGTCAGAAATAGTATAAATAGAGGAGGAAAGATCGACTAAGGGGGGATTCTTGGGCAATACTTGTTATAGCGAACTCTTGAAACTATAATCAAGTTTTGAAATTAGCTTAGATGGTTTCTACTACTAACAATGGCATCAACAATGGTGAACCCGACGCGAAACGAACACACCTCGTCACCGTAGCACCACCGGAAAAGCCAGGTAAAGCAACGACTATCCAAAATAGATCTGAAGCGTCGTCGTCCAGATTTTCTTACAGGAACAGGAACTCGCCAAACGAAAAGAGG
Organism: Zostera marina; assembly: GCA_001185155.1. Taxonomy (NCBI): domain Eukaryota; kingdom Viridiplantae; phylum Streptophyta; class Magnoliopsida; order Alismatales; family Zosteraceae; genus Zostera; species Zostera marina. Next base: position 214,090 of record LFYR01000852.1, on the reverse strand, counting down.
AACGCCCAAGAAGTAGCAAGAACAGCAAAGGAAGGCTTGAAAAGTCTTATCCTAGCGGCGAAAGTTTGTCAAGAAAGGTCAGGCGCTCTTCAGGAGGCCTTGATAGCAGCAAGGACGACCAGGGCCCGTCAGGAAAAAAAGAAGGTAATGGAAAAAGGAAAGCAGAAGGCGAACAGGGAAAGGTGAAAGGGGATGTGGAAAGTTACTTATGGAACAAGATAGCAAAACTGCAGGAGGATTTAGCATATTTTAAAACAGAAGAAAGGAGATCCGGTTTGAAAAAATCACGAGCTTGTAAATCAAGCTCACATAGTGAGGAGGAAAGAAAAAATACAAACAGGTCTAGCACGATTAGAAAAGTCGTGAATATAGAGCATGATAGCTCTAAGGTGACTTCACCTTTGGCCAAACATTTATTAACAGGTAAATACCCAGATAGATGGGTCAGACCAAAGTTACCTGAATACAAGGGAATTTCTGATCCAAAAACACATGTGGTAAAATTCATAGCTAATATGGAGGATATAACCGACCGCCAAGATCTATGGTGTCGGTTATTCGTCCGAACACTAGAAGGAGAAGCCATGAATTGGTACGCTGACTTGCCTTCAAACAACATACATAGCTTTAGGGATATCAAAGGATACTTCTTTGAAGCCTTCGGTCATAGGATCAAAAGAAAAGTTGATATTGGAATGTTATTAACAATCAGGCAAGGCCCGAGTGAGAGTTTAAGAGGATATATCACTAGTGGTGAGACATGCCTGATTACGGCAGTCACTCCCAGCAACGCCTTTCAACAAGGACTAGGGTTCCGTCGCTTTAGGCCGGACCCCCGGAGAGCTCCCACGGTGCGGAACAAGTTCATCGTCCAAATCGTCGAGTTAGCCCGTAAGTCACGATTGGACTACCAAGTCACCGACTTTAGGGATAAGTCACCGAGTTAGGGCCAAGATCGGCAGTATGGTAGACTGCACATCTCGCCCCTGAAAACTCGGCGAGTTTGCCCTAAATAGACGATTTCCATACCTGAATCGCCGACTTACAACCGTTACTCGCCGCCAGCCAATGCCATAAATGCTCCCATATATGGCAATAGGCGCGATGTCCGCTTTTGATTGCGCCCTCCGAGACCCTATAAAAAGGGTCCCAAGGGGACACTCAAAGGCACAACACAAGTTCCACTCTCAACAGAGTATCACTAAGAAAATCGTCGATTCTCACTAGAATCGCCTAGTTTCTACTTGCAAGTATTTGACGTAGAGCGTGCGTCGTGGACTCTAGAGCCTCCGACATCAATTCGCACCACCGCGAGCCCTGGTAGCAGATTCAGTGCTTCATCAGCTGGCGCCGTCTGTGGGACTACCGAACCACCGGTATCCCGTCGTAATCGTGATTTTTGCAAAATCTGGTTTGAGCTCTCCTAGAGGGTTCGCCGAGTTTGTCAAATAAGTCGCCGACTTAGATCGACAGCCGATTCTCGGTCCAGGTCCGATTTATCCTTAAATCGCCGACTTATCCTTGAGAATCACCCGATCCGGAATATTGTCTGCTAGCTAAGAGTGTTGTCCACGACTTTGTTCGAAAAACACCTCGAAATCTAAAGTCGCCGATTTAGCTCCCTAAATCGCCGACTTATTTTTTGTTTTTTCGAACAAGCTCAGTCAGGTCACCTCCTCGCTTTGGTACTTCTCCCCTTTTGTCTTCATGGCCATCATCGAAAAACAAAAGCACCCTTACGCACAAGAAGTAAGGGTAAAATGTCAGCAACCGAGATGGAGCAGGGCGAGCAATCCCGACCAAAGAGACCCAGCAATGCTCAACCTGATCAAACAAACTCGGTTCCTCCACACGTCGAGGAACACATAGTGCCCAAGGCTCCACCCACCTTGGAGGAAAGGTTGTTCAGTTTTATGGACAACATAGAAAGAAGGATGACTAACCTCGAGCAAGCGAGGAGTCAAAGGACCGCCACCATCCGTGAAAAAGCGGATGAATCTGGGTCCATCTACTCTCCATCTGCGGAGAAAACCAAACAGAGTTCCCGTCTTAAAACGGGACCCAGTAAGAGTCGCTCCGAAAGGGCTCTTACCACTCGGTTTGTGGAAGATCTTCGTCGGAAACTGGCCAACGACCCAGCTGTCAGCAATCCGCACGAGATCCTAAGGATCAAAAGTGCTCCTCTTCGCGAGGACCTTTTAAGGGGATCTTTCCCACCTACCTGGTGGGTACCCAGGATCGAAGCGTATGATGGTTCAAGTGATCCACAAGATCACGTGAACTTCTACCTTAACATCCTGGAACCGCAAACCATCGATGATGGGCTGTTGTGTCGGGCATTCCCCGGCACTCTCAAGGGCAGTGCTTATCGATGGTTCTCCGGTCTGCCAGCTGGCTCAATCACCAGCTTCGCAGACCTCTCATCTAAGTTCATCGCCCAGCACGTGGGGATGATAAGGATTAAACACAGTGCCAACGCACTTCTGGCACTTCAGGACTACACGATCAAGTTCACAACAATGATAACAGAAGTGAATGATCTAATCTCAAGTGTGGCCATAGCAGGATACATCAGAGGATTGGTCCCCTTCTCCCCTCTGGCCCAGAATCTAACTCTCCATAAGGTGGACTCTCTACCCGACCTCTTCCAACGCGCTCAGTTGTACATTGAAGTGGAAGAGGAGGATGAGAACAAGCTAGCTGAACTTGGAACTCCTAGCTTTAAGAAACCTAAGTTTGAGAGGAAGAGGTACAGTGGAAACAATAATTTCCACGACACCTCTAACAGGTACACCAACAACAGGGCTGAAACTTCCAAAAAAGAATGGAAGCCTAGGCACGATAACAAGGTGTACCAAACCTCAACCAGCCAACCGCCAAAGGGTGCAAATCCACTGTGGAAAAGAAACACCCCGCTTACAATCAGCAAAGGCGAGCTGTTTGAGAAGCTAAAGAACCGAGAAGATCTACCTGCCCCTCATTCTTTAGACCCTACAAGCAAAGATGGCCGCACGCAAACTGGGAAATACTACAAATTTCACAAGGACTGCGGCCACCTAACAAACCATTGCAGGGAATTCTCGTCTTTTGTCGTGCAATTGATCTCAAAGGGAGAACTTGACAACTTCGTCAAGAGATCCCGAGGATGGGACAATTGCAAATCTGACCCAAAGGGGAAGCGTCCACGCTCTCCTTCGCCAGATAGCGACAACAGCGAGAACCGCCAACGGAAGACCATCAATATGATATTTGGTGGTGGAACCGTTGGCTAAAATAGAGGATATGCCCGAAAGGTGATGATGTCACAATCAACACCTCGAGACAACGGAAAACGGGTCCGTGAGGAGAAGTCAATATACTTCTTCGAAGAGGACCTGGACGATGTCCTGCAACCTCACGAGGACCCACTCATGATCCAAGTAGACATCGGTCCCATTTCCCGAGTCGAGAGGATAATTGTCGACGGCGGCAGCTCTGCGGACATCCTTTATATGGACACTTTTACCAAGATGGGCCTTAAAAGGGAGGAACTATCTCCCTGTAAGGAAGTCATCTACGGTTTCACTAACATCGCCGCCCCAGTGGCCGGTGTTATTGATTTGAAAGTCTCCATCGGTTCCAAGCGAGGGAGGGATAGCCGAACGTGTCATTTTATAGTAGTGGAAGTAGAATCCACTTTTCATGGCATATTCGGACGCCCATTCATCCACGGAATCCAAGCAGTCCCGTCTTCTTATCATCAATGCATTCGATACCCAGTAAACGGGTTCGTTGCAACTGTTAAAGGATCACAAAAGGATTCTAGACAGGGGTATAAGAAGGCAACCCAGCTGACAAGGCTTAACAACATGCTCGTCCATGCCCCACCTGACATTGAGGAGAGGGAAAAGTTACAACCTGTGGACGAGACTGAGGTATATCAGCTGAAAGGGGGAATTTGGCATTAGGGAAGGGGTTACCCCCTGCCTTAAGAGCCAAGCTTGTGATTGTCCTGGAGGAGCACCAGGACAGGTTCGTTTGGGAGGGTGAGGCACCGACACAGATTGCGCGTCAGATCGTGACGCACAAACTTAACGTCGACTCATCCATTCTAGCTCGACGTCAGAAACGTCGAGTACTCACTTCTGACAGGCGGGAGGCAGCCAATGAGGAAATATCGAAACTCCTGAATGCAGGGCACATTCGGGAGGTTCGATACCCGACTTGGTTAGCCAACCCCGTCCTTGTCAAGAAGCCCAATGACAAGTGGCGCATGTGTATTGATTTCACTGATCTCAATAAGGCATGCCCCAAAGACAGTTACCCGTTGCCATCTATCGACGAGCTAGTCGATGGAGCATCCGGTAACGAGCTCCTCTCTATGATGGATGCCCACTCAGGATACAACCAAATCCTGATGCATGAGCCTGATGAGGAAAAAACATCCTTTATCACGGACTCAGAGACATTCTGTTACAGAGTAATGCCATTCGGCTTAAGAAATGTTGGGGCTACATTCCAACGCCTAATGGACAAGGTTTTCGCAAACCAGATCGGGCGCAACGTTTCCGCTTACGTCGATGACATCCTAGTCAAGTCGTCAAGCATGGAAAAGCACCCTGATGATCTGGGAGAAACCCTTGATACACTAAAGCAATATGGAATGAAGCTCAACCCCGCCAAGTGCGCATTCGGAATCAAGGAAGGCAAGTTCCTTGGTTTCTATGTAGGTCAGCACGGGATCAAATCTAATCCCGACAAAATCCTAACTATCCTTGATATGGAAGCCCCCTGCACAATCAGAGAAGTACAAAGGCTGAACAGTCGAATTAACGCACTCAGTCGTTTTATATCACAAACGGCTGACAAGTGTAAACCGTTCTTCCAATTACTGAAAACTGCGGCTAAGGGTAGTATTACTTGGACACTAGAGTGCGAGTAGGCATTTGCGAAATTAAAAGCGCATATGTCCTCACTCCCCATGCTGACATCACCCAAAGAGGGAGAGGACCTGTACTTATACATAGCGGCCTCAGAAGAAGCCGTGAGTGTAGTCCTCATTGCGCAGAAGGACAAGGACCAGGTCCCTATATACTACCACTCGAGGCGACTACAAGGTGCTGAACTACAGTACTCTCCTATCGAGAATATCGTATATGCAGTGATCCATGCTTGTCGTCGTTTTCGAGCTTACTTCTTAGCGCACACGATTGTGGTACTAACATCGTGTCCTTTGCGTCGTCTACTTCACAAACCCGACATTTATGGGAGGTTAACCAAATGGGCAATCAAACTCAGTGAGTTCGACTTAGACTTCTGACCAGCCACTGCCATCAAGGGGCAAGCTGTGACGGACTTCATTGTCGAACTCACACAAACCCAATTTGACCCAACCTCGGGTTGTAGAAGTAGACGGCTCGAGTTGCAGCACAGGCTCGGGTATCGGAGTGAAAATCCATAGCCCGGATGGAAAAAATTACGAACACTCGGTACGGCTTCACTTCCCGGCTTCTAACAACGTCGCGGAATATGAAGCGGCCATACACGGCCTGAAGCTATTAAGAACTCTCGGCGCTGAGAATGTCACGCTCCACACTGACTCCCAACTCGTAGCTCGGCAAACCACTGGTGAATTCGCTTGCAAGGAACCACAAATAACCAAATATGTGGAGGCGATGGTAGCACTCACCAAGCAGTTCGCTGAATTCAAAATCGAGCAAATCCCTCGAATCCAAAATTCACCCGCCGATGCTTTGGCACGTTTAGCGTCAGCCTGGAAGGGAGGGGAGCGCGAGGTTTTAGTAGACTCTATACTCCAGCCTACATGCCAAGTATTGGCTGTTACCTCCAACCCTCAAGAGGATTGGAGGCAACCAATATTGGCATTCATTCAGAATGGAGTACTTCCTAACAATAAAGGGGAGACCAAAAATTTGAAACATAAGGCAGCAAAATATTGTGACATCGGAGGGATGCTTTACAAAAAGTCCTTCGATAGCCCGCTGCTACGCTATTTGGCCAAACCCGATATGGATAGGGTTATTCAGGAAGTACATGAAGGCTCGTGCGGACTCCATGAGGGAGGAAGAGCACTGGCCTTCAAAATCATAAGGCTAGGATACTATTGGCCCACTCTAAGGTTGGAAGCTCGCACTTACGTCCGCAAGTACCGAGCATGTCAGCTGCACAACCCCATGCAGCAGAAACCATCCGCGGACATGACTCCGATTCTGAGTTCAATCCCGTTCGCAAGGTGGGGACTGGATATCGTATGACCATTCCCCCCCTCAACATCCCAGGCTCGGTTCATCTTTGTAGTAGTAGATTACTTTACAAAGTGGGTCGAGGCGCAGGCTGTAGCGAAAATCACTCAGGATACGGCAGTCAAGTTCATCTACCGCTCCATAGTCTGTCGATTCGGAGTTCCCCAACACATTGTCACGGACAATGACACACAATTCACAGGGGGGAATTTTCAAGAATGTGCGAAGACCTAAACATAAAACTCCACTTCGCCTCCGTTTACCGACCTCAGGCAAACGGGCAAGTGGAGGTTACCAACAAGGCCATCGTACAAGGATTGAAAAAGAAAATCGAATCAGCCAAAGGGACTTGGGCAGACAAGTTGTGCGAAATCCTATTGGCATATCGCACAACGAGTAAAAACCCCACGGGCAACACCCCTTTTTCTATGACCTATGGAGTGGAAGCAGTCGTACCAATCGAAATGAGTATACCAACATATCGAATCTCGAAGTACGACAAATAAACAAATGACCAAAACCTAACCACAAAGCTAGAGTTGAGGGATGAAACCCGTGACGAGACGGACCTGCGGAACGAATCGTACGAGGCAAGCGTATCGAGGTACCACAATCGCCAAGTACGCAAAAAAGTTTTCTTGCCAGGAACTCTCGTCACGCGGAAAGCTAGCATAACAGAAAGGAATAGACCAAAAAATAAACTGTCATCCAATTTCGAAGGTCCCTACATCATCTAAGAGAAGATAAGGCCAGGAACTTATCGCCTACGGCGACAGGATGGAACGATGGTTCCAAACACCTGGCATGCGGACAACATGCAGCAGTACTACACATAGTATTCATCGCATTATGTTTATTTTCTTTAATTTTCCTAGTATGTATGTTAGTTAATCATAGAATTCTTTCTTCATATTCTAACCCGCAAGGATACCCTAAAAAAAAAAATCTATTGTGTCGCTTCGGCCTCAGTAGAACAAGGATCATTCCGTCGCTACGGCCCCAATGATCCTATCCAATCTTGTCACTTCGACTTTGATACGGATTAACAAGTCACTCCGTCACTAGGACAGAAGTCAGACTACATCCTCAGGATTCAAATCCAGGGTTAGTACGAACAAGTCCAATTCAGGCATGCGAACCTAGAATTGCGACCACAACCCTTATTCGCACGAGCGAATCAGGAATTAGTGGATGTTATATCAAACTATTTTCAACCCTAAAAGTTAACTGGTGATACAGTATCCCGAACCCGGTCACAACTTACCAGCAACTAGAAGTCCGGATAGCCTAAGATGAGTTGAGGTACCTATTCTAGGGTTGGGGAGGTCCCAAGTCGAATCCTAGGAAGATCGACTTTTCTGAGGATCGACTTCCCTGGGATCGACTTCTGAACTACGATTAACTAACAACTAAACTACAATTCGTACGACCAAGCTTACACCCTAAGCGGCTAAGCAGAGTTAGCATAATCTAACTTATGTCCAGAGCGGCTAAGTTACGATTTGTGAATCTAGTTTTAAGCCTAAGTTACAACTCTAAAATATTTATACAAAAAATTAACAAAGAAAATAGTTCATTGATTGATATATAAAAAATTATTACAAAATCCACTACAAAATTACAAGAATCCACTACAAAACTAAGGAATTCTAGTCTTCTTCTTTCCTCGCCTCTCGAACATCGCTCTTTATCTTATCGAGAGTTTCTTTGTGCTCCAACTACACCTCAGGATGTTCTTCTAACCACGCCATTATATCAGTCACATAGTTGGCGGGCAAACTTGGAAACACATAAGGATCAAAAAAGTTTAAGTCCTGGAGTTGGTCAGATTGACCGTCAACCTCAAACTCCAAATCCTTCACCTTTTCAGAAGAAGCGTCTAGATCTTCCTTCATCTTTCTCGACTCCTTCGTGGATTGGGAAAAGTGGTCATTCAGATCCTTTAGGTCAGAGGTGGACTTGGAAAGGTCTACTTGAAGCTTCTGAATTTGTGATTCAGAAGCCATCGCATTACCAACCTCCGCATTCAGCTGCACTTTCAGTTCTTCAATCTCTTTTAGAGCATCAGTGAGACGCGATTCAGATTCCTTCAGAGAGTCACGTTCTTGGCGAAGAGTAGAAATCTCAAGTCTATGTATGGCACATTCTTTATTCTTCGCCACCATCGCTTTCTCATGCTCAACAGCTTTCTCTTCCAATTTCTTGTTGTTTTGGAAGACCTTTCTCATTGACCACACTTCCTTACAGATAGCTTGATACTTGTCATCAAGCTTGTCGTATTCTTGTTGGGATCGAAGCGTGTCATTACATGATTGCATCCCAAGAGCAGCATTCGACAGATACGCGGCCTACAAAAAAAACAATTAAATTAGTACGAAAATACATAAGTTAAACGCGAGTTTAGGTCACTTACAGCAGATAGAGCTTTAGCGAGCTCCTCGCGTATCCAATCCCCAGGCTTCGTCAAAAGTATCAGGGTAGCTTTAGACTGTACCCCTTCATCCGCAAACAGGCTCGGATAATCAAAATTGGTGCGAAAGGGAGCAAACTCTGGTACCGACCTCGAGCATGACCGAGTTTCAAACGTGCCACGAGGACCAGATCCTTCAGTCTTCCTCATCTGAATCAATTTGGCACCACGCAATCTCACAGCCAAATGAGATGTGCCACTTTCTTCTTCTTAATAGGCTTGCCAGAGGGGTCTTCCGACTTCAGATAATGTGTCACATCAGAAAAAGTGAAATCCTCACGCTGACACAAAGCGAAAGGAACCCCTTGACCACATTGGTAAGAAGCAAGGGCTGAAGAAATCTTCTTCACATGCTTCAATTTCGCCTTGCTCAGAGCGCAAGGAATATCCAAATGTACGCAACGAGCATTGGCCCAGCTCTCTCGACTCCCGCGTACGAACATCGAGTCAACAAAGAAGAACTCACTCTTCCATTGCGACCCATAGTTAGTGGGGAGTTCAACTATCAATTCACGCCCGTGAAACCGCTTAGCCAACCCCAACCGACCATATTCGGAAGCGGGAGCCTTGACAAATTTGAAGAACCAGAAAAACAAGGCGGCGGTTGCAGGGATATTCAAACTCCAACAGATGTTGGAGAATCCTCTCAAGTATATAAAAAATGTTGTCTGCATCTGTGACAGCGACACACCCCCTTGTAGTAACACTTCGCTCATTAGTATGGGGATGGGCATCACGGAGAAGTGTCTGAAGTAGAGTCAGGGAATTGCCTGGAACCCCGCAGGAGGAAGGTTCGCGGGTTGGTATTGCGACCCCCAAAATCACAAGTGCCCATAAATGCGTACCCCTCGCAGAATGTCTCGGGCTTCGCATGCAGACATAACAGAGAATGGATGCACGGTCTCAGTCTGCGGCACAAGAGGTGCATTAACAGAAACTTCTTCAAAAGACCCCTCGCTCGCGTCGCTCAGGGGCAGCAGTTTAATTTCACCACCCGGCAAAGTTTCACAGTGAGCATAGCCAGTATGGTTCTCAACTCCCTCGTAGAAGGGGAGGTTAATGTGGTCTCCATCCTTGTCCACTTTCGTGGGAGGAGGAGGTGTCTTCGATCCCTCAGCCGGATCAGGGCGGCGTCGGCTTTGACCGCGGTCCAGTTCCTGATCATAGTCGAAGGGCTCAGGAACCCGTACACCCTCCGCGGAGGGGATATGCGTCTTTCCTCTACCCCCCATCCCATAAGTAGGAGGAATGGGGGTACTACCCTCGTGAGACGAGTTCTTCGCGTGCTTAGGGTGTTTTCGCTTTCTTTTCTTGCTTGGCATCTCAGATTCAGCAATCGACCTCTTGCTCGTTTCAGTGGAGGTCAACCCCTCAGTATGGGTGACCGAAACATCAGGTGCCACCACCTGAAGGGGCACATACTCTTCAACATCAGCCCCCGAGTTTTGGGGCAACGTCGGTGATTTAGATGGAAAACTCGCCGATGTTTGAGCTAAACTCGCCGATCCCAGATTGATAACTCGACGAGGTCTCTTGAAGATGGGGACACCCCCCCTGCCCTTAGTCGGTGACTTTCCAAGGGGACTCGCCGATTTAGGAGCAAGAATCGGAGGAATCTCGCCCACCTCAACAGAAGGCTCTGCCACGACTAGAGCCCTGGAATCACACCCAAACTCGCCGACTTCTTGCTAGAACTCGGCGATTGCTCGGGAGTGAGCCCAAGTAACTCGCGGGCCGTGGCACAGTATCTAGCATCCGACTGTGCATCAACAGCCGGAATCTCCGACCCACCGCGCGTAGGCGAGGGGATCGGATACTCAACGGTGTTGAGCACCGCCGCTAGACTCTCATCAATATCGGTATTCAAGATGTCGTCGACCAAAGCTTCGGTCTCCGACATGGTGAGTTGAGGGAGTGACGGTTGGTCTGCCATAAGTCGGCGATATAGAGAGAAACTCGGCGACTTAATAAAGGATTAGGGTTTAGACGATTTGGGGAAAATGATGTGCGGATTAAAATAATCGATTCGCTATTTATAGACCCTAGACAAATTGCAAAATTCCCTCGGAAAATCCAAAAATTACGCGAAGGAAAATCGCTAATTGATTCTCAAATCTCCAAAACTCGGCGAGTTATTCGTAAACTCGCCGAGTTTGGGCAAAAATCACGGGATACGAAAGGGAAACTTCCATATTTGGAAAATTTGCAAATATTTTCTAAGATCCCAAGGATTTTTTAAGAAATCCGTCAGCTCATATTAAGAATCGCCGAGTTTATAAGAAAGTCGCCGATCCAGGTAAGCAAACTTCTAAGTTTCTCACAGAACCACCCCGATGCTAAGTCGCCGAGTTAGGACATTAAGTCGCCGACTTAGGATATCACATAGTATCTTAGGGGGGGAGTATCACAAGTTCCCTTCAGCAACAAAAGGAAGGTATCACAAGCTCTCTCGACATTTCTGTCGCTCCGGTCGGAAATCGTCAGACTTCGAGGGGGAGTATCACAAGCTCTCCCGACATTTCTGTCGCTTCGGCGGGAAATCGTCGAATTTCGAGGGGGAGTATCACAAGCTCTCCCGACATTTCTGTCGCTCTGGCCGGAAATCGTCGAATTTCGAGGGGGAGTATCACAAGCTCTCCCGACATTTCTGTCGCTCCGGTCGGAAATCGTCGAATTTCGAGGGGGAGTATCACAAGCTCTCCCGACATTTCTATCGCTTCGGCAGGAGATCGTCAAATTTCAAGGGGGGAGTATCACAAGCTCTCCCGACATTTCTATCGCTTCGGCAGGAGATCGTCAAATTTCAAGGGGGGAGTATCATAAGCTCTCCCGACATTTCTATCGCTTCGGTAGGAGATCGTCAAATTTCAGGGGGGGAGTCACAAGCTCTCTCGACATTTCTATCGCTTCGGCAGGAGATCGTCAAATTTCAGGGGGGAAGTCACAAGCTCTCCCGACATTTCTATCGCTTCGGCAGGAGATCGTCAAATTTAAGGGGGGAAGTCACAAGCTCTCCCGACATTTCTATCGCTTCGGTAGGAGATCGTCAAATTTCAGGGGGGGAGTATCACAAACTCTCCCGACATTTCTATCGCTTCGGCAGGAGATCGTCAAATTTCAGGGGGGGAGTATTACAAGCTCTCCCGACACTTCTGTCGCTCCGGCCGGAGGTCGTCAAATATGAGCACGGCAAATCTGTCGTTTCGGCCAGATTTACTAAGGATTGCTTCGAGCAAAAGGAGAATGTCACGAGAGGTAAAATCGCACGGTAAGTTCAATTGGTCAATAATAATATGCGTTTTAGATTGATCTAGTTGTTTTGCAGGATGTTTTCTTTTTTGCAGGAATTATTCTGTCGCTTCGGCTAGAATCAGACTCTGATAGTGAGTCAATCTATCCTGCCGCTTTTGCCTCGATAGACTAGAGATCATTCTGTCGCTTTGGCCTTAATGATCTCAACCCGTCTTGCCGCTTTAAGCCTTGAAGGGGTAACCGTCGTTGCGGACATAAAAGTCGCCCTTGATCAGGGTGGACTATAAACATTAGTTCTATCGCTTCGGCTAGAACTCGGTTCTATCGCTTTGGCTAGAACTCGATTCTGTCGCTTCGGTCTGAATCAAATTCTGTCGCTTCAGCCGGAATTAATCTTGTCGCTCCGGCCTTGATAAACACAGTGCAGTCGCTTTTGATCAGGGTTAGACTATAAACAGGTAGTTTCGTTGGCCTGGAACTCAATTATGTCGGTTCGACCCTACAGAGTCAATCCATTCTTGTCGCTTAGGCCATAATGGATACGGAATCAGTACGTCACTGTGGGCGGAATGATTCGATCTCATCTTGTCGCTTCGGCCTTGATGCGGATCACACACTGAACCTTGGTTGGGGGGTACTGGCGATACACACATGTTTCTTGTGCTCTCTTCAGGGGGAGTACTGGTTAGACATGTCTGATTACGGCAGTCACTCCCAGCAACGCCTTTCAACAAGGACTAGGGTTCCGTCGCTTTAGGCTGGACCCCCGGAGAGCTCCCACGGTGCGGAACAAGTTTATCGTCCAAATCGCCGAGTTAGCCCGTAAGTCACGATTGGACTACCAAGTCGCCGACTTTAGGGATAAGTCGCCGAGTTAGGGTCAAGATCGGCAGTATGGTAGACTGCACATCTCGCCCTTGGAAACTCGGCGAGTTTGCCCTAAATAGGCGATTTCCATACCTGAATCGCCGACTTACGACCGTTACTCGTCGCTAGCCAACGTTATAAATGTTTCCATATATGATCATAGGCGCGATGTCCGCCTTTGATCATGCCCTCCGAGACCCTATAAAAAGGGTCCCAAGGGGACACTTAAAGGCACAACACAAGTTCCACTGCATCACTAAGAAACTCGCCGATTCTCACTAGAATCGCCCAGTTTCTACTTGCAGGTATTTGACGTAGAACGCGCGTCGTGGACTCCAGAGCCTCTGGCATCACCTCGCACCACCGCGAGCTCGGGTAGCAGATTCAGTGCTTCATCAGGATTCAACCCATTTAATGATTTCAATTTTAAATTTAGGCGGCTAACTCTTCTTTCTCTTTCAAAGGGGTGAGCGGATTAAGGATCATGTTCCCTCGTCCTCATACCCAGTCATTTTGATCGAGAACGAGAAAATATCCAGACCTAAAAAGTCCCCTGTCCAAATGATCAGGGACGTCTATATTTTTATGGTTATGCATAAGGTATGAGAATTTTCCCATAAAGACCCACTGAATCAGTTGTAAGCGGCCTCCGTAGGACAGGGGCTTCCTTCTCCATCCGTCCGGGAACGTGAGCCAGGGGTCCCCAGTCCAGAAGCTGATGACTAAGTTTCTTTACACCATTGAATAATTGAATTTATTTATAATATCATTCTGGTCCTTTGAAATATAGTAAGAACATTGCCAATTTCAGATATCTTGGAGTGTCGTCGATCATTACTGCAGAATACATGCATTTGACCTTTGAGTTCAATCCAACTGCAGCCAGGAATGATTTCTATCCCTCTGTTCTTCATCTTTTGTCTGATAACTGACGATTTTTGCAATCTACCTGAAGCAGCATATGCATTGGAAAGCAGAACATACGTTGAAGAAGACGCACCACCACCGTATTTGGAATTAATCAACCCATGTTCAATCTTCTTCGTTACGATGTCTATGGTACAACTATCCATTTGGTAACCAGCAAGAAACGCCTTCCAGAATCCGACTCCTGGGCGAAAAGGTAACTCTGAAAGAAACTTAGTGGCATCTTCGAACCTCATGGAACGTGAGAAAAGATTGACGACGCAAGCATAATGCTCTGGTCGTATAATCTCAGGGTAATTAACCTCAGCTTGTTTAAAACATTCATACCCTTCATCAACCAGACCACCATGGTTGCACCCGAACAGCACTCCCAGCAGTGTCACGTCGTTTGGGGACATTGGCATCTTTCGGTAAAGTTCCAGAGCCTCTCTTGCTCTCCCATTCTGTGCATACCCACACATCATTGCATTCCACACCACCACAGAGACCAAGCTGCCAGAAGCAAGTTTCCGTCGAGCCCGTTCGAAGATGAGAATACTGTCTTCAATGCTTCCGCATTTGGCGTAGAAGCTGATCAAGGAGCTGGCGACGTAGACATTGGGATTTTCCAAGCATTTGATGGAGATGGCATGGATGGTTCTTCCCATTCCGATTCCTGCCATGTTGGAAACAGCTGTGAAGATGCTTGGGAAGGTGGATTGAGTTGGGTGACTGATTCCTTCCTTCAACATCTTCGTGAAAAGATCCACCGCTTCTTCACTTCGACCCATCTTACTGCAGCCGGTGATCATCGTATTCCATGTCACTACGCTCCTATCCGGCGATGGTATGTCTTGGAACAGACTGTGAGCGGCTTTGAAATCTTGCATCTTTAACAAACCACCGATCAACGTTGTGTACGCAACCACGTTGGGGTTTTGGATTTCGACAAACACCTTTTGGCAATCCTCAATCGGAAGAGAATGATATTTCGAGTAATGATCGAGGAGTGAACTACCCACATAGACGTCATTGGCGAAGCCTGTCTTGATGACCCTTGCGTGGAGCTGTCGGCCCAAATTGGAGTCTCGGAGAGCTGTTGCGGCGGACATGATGTTGCATAATATGAATTGGTTGGGTTGGACGGAAAGGGAAGGTAGTCTGGAGAAGAAGTCGATGGCACGTGAGTGGTGATTGTGGTTTTTTAGAGACATGATGATGGAATTTGCTGATGACGAGTCCCAGTTGGTAATTTCGTCGAGCAGTTTGAAGGCATCTTCTTTTTCTTCCTCTGCAAAGTCGAGATAACATCGGAAGAGAGAATCGAAAGCCGAGAATCCAGATTTAAGGATTTGGGCATGTGATTTTCTGGTGCTTTCAAACGAATCTGAAATCGAACTCGAATAGAACAGCTTATGAGATGTGCATTTCATGCCGGAAAAATAAGGTGTTTTAATCTCCACCTTCTCCTCATCACTCTCACACTCTGTTCTCGTTGGATTGATCAGGACCGTCGATTTTTTATTTATTTATAAAAAATGGTCAGTTTTCTATTTCGGGGGATCATTTTTTTTATTTCAACGATCGATGATTCTTTTCACGAAATTCAATCCTCGCCGGCTTTCCTCACTCCCAAAGCTTCCACCGCCGCAATCGTCACTAGCAGACACAGATAGGATCGCCAAACTTATCAACGATCATCCATTTCCAACGGAACCACTTCTACCGCTACTCCACCACCACCTCACACCTCAATTATTAACACCAGTTTTCCTGGAATCCATCCTCGTTCGTCTCTTCGCCGGCCATGTAAACGGACACAAGGCGTTGGAGCTGTTTCTCTTCTCACTCCACCACCCGATTCTTCGCCCCACGCCACGTGCCTTCAATTTCACCCTACACATTCTCGTCCGAATGCGAGAATTTGACAAGGGGTGGGAACTCTTGGAGACAGTTCGAAAAGAGAACGTTGCTCTCATCACCCCCAAGGCTCTGAGCATGGTGATTACCAAGTATGTCAAGTTCAAGTCTTTTGATGAGACCATGGAAGCATTCGAGAGGATGGAGAGTCAGGGTTTTTTGGGTAGAGAGTTTCGGTTGCCGGAGTTCAATGTTTTGATAAGGGCGTTTTGTGTGGAGAAGAAGATGATGGAGGCTAAAGCGGTGTTTCGGAGGTTCCATTCCCGGTTCGGGATGGATTCAAGAACCGTGAATGTGTTGCTTTTGGGATTCAAGGAGACGAAAAATGTATTCGCCATGGATTTGTTTTATCACGAGGCAGTTGTACGAGGGTTCAAAGCTGACGCCGTTAGTTATAATATCCGGATCGATGCTTATTGTAAGAAAGGACGGTTCCAGACAGCTATGGAGCTCTTGGAGGAGATGTCTGACAGGGGTTTCGCAGTGACGGTGGAAACAATGACCACATTGATTCAAGGGGCGAGTATCGCAAGAAAACCAGTAGTTGCCCGGAGACTGTTTGATGAATTGGTGGGCCGAAATTTGGTTGTGGATACTGGGGCTTACAACGCATTGATCAGTGTGTTTGCTCGGACCAAGGATATGAAGTCTGGAGTGGAATTGATGGATGAGATGGAGGAGAAAGGAATCGACCACGACGATGTTACATATTACACCATGTATGAGGGAATTCAGAAGTTTGGTTGTATCGATGATGTTCTAAAGCTTTACAAAAGGATGACAAACAAGAATTTTGTACCCAAGACAAGAACCGTGATTATGCTTATGAAGTATTTTTGCCAAAACAGACGGTCTGATCTTGGTTTGCAGCTGTGGGGCTACATGATAGAGAAGGGATGTTGCCCTCATGGTCATGTTTTGGATCTCCTAGTGACCGGGCTGTGCTGCAGAGGGAAGGTGGATGAAGCTTTTGGATGTTTTAAACAAGTAATCGAGAGTGGAAGGCATCCCACCGAAAGGGGTTTTAGGGTACTTGAAGGGTTTCTCATGCAAGATGATGGTATTGGTGGTGGTGTGGACAAACTCAAACAGCTTACAGGAATGCTGAAACGATTGCAACAAGTTGTGCCTTCATCAAAGGGACATGCTCTCCATTCCTTGTCTCCAAATGTTGAGATTTGCTAAGATTTCTTGCCAAATCATCATGTCGTGTTTTTTGTTTGTCCTTCGAAAGCTGTCAACAACAGGTTTGGTGAATTTGACACTCAACCTACCAACTACCAAGCTGGTAAGTTTCTCCAAGCTTGTCTGATTATCATTCAATAATTCTGTGATTTGATTTAGAGATGCGGCCCAACTGTCAATTACAGCTGAAATTGAATTCGGTCTAGTCTATTATAGTCGAAGCATTTGTAAATAAAAAAATTAATGGGGTTTCTTGTTGTCAATTATTTCTGTGTGATTTCATTTCTTGTCGGTTTCTCTTTGGACCTTTGGCTTTATTAGGGAACATTAAATTTACCTTGCATTACCTTACTGCTTTGTCCTATGAGGTTCTGAGATGTCAGATAGAAGTGATTTACCTGAAACGTAAAAAAAAAAGACTTTTTAGACTGCATCCAGAGCTGGAAAAACCCAACAATATCATTTATTTATTAGAAGATTAGGGTGATTATCGGTCTGAAACGAAAGATCCTTCTTGGTTCTATTTAGAAGATAATTAGAAGAAAGAAAACATAATCTGGCAATCTCTGATTCTATTTTGCTTTTTGTTTGTCTTTGTGAATTGCGATGCTTTGAATCTGTACGATTTTTCACCTGCTCTTTTTTACTTACTCAAACATATATCTGCAAGTCTGACAATAAAAACTTTGGAATTTTTATGCAGATCATGATGTGTTGCTCTTTCTCAGCAAGTAGAAGACAGAAGATGGAAGAGAATCAGAGAAGAGTGTATTAATTAGGGTTTAACGAAAGAATGAAAGAGTTGAAAGACAGTGAAGCAGAAGTGAATGCATCATGGCAACCAGAACATACCGTTTAACCAGAACGTAACCCTGGACTTTTAAAACCAGTAGCTCTGGGGGTGCACTGATCGCCATAGTTGTGAGACGTGCACTTGGGTCGCGAAAGTTAAACAATGGGGGGAAGGAAGTCAGGAACACTCACCAAAGTGGAAATGATCACTGGAAGTAGAAATGAGGATGAATAGCTACGAAGAGTGGCAGCTGCCAATCTAGAATTTTATTATGAGGGCTCATATTATAAGTCCTCAATTTTTTCTTCTAATTGCATATATAATCAATAGGGCAAAATTTCTGTGCGATATAATTATATGCGATATATGCGCCGTATAGATTCTAGTCGTTCGTATAGGTTCATGGAATGTCAGCCGTACATTACGTTTTAGTATTATAATGTTGTAATTAACGTTTGCATGCTGAATAATAGAATGTTGTTATTAGTAGTTAGTTATTTAATAGCTGAAACTTTTTTTTTTGAATTAAAACTATCTTGTAATATATAAATTTCAAAGCAAAAAAAAGAGGAATGATCACATGCGATCCCCCTCACACCCTCCGCGTTGATCCAGCCATGTGATCTTACGATCGTTTAGACCTTCAACAACCTTTGAAGACTGACTCGATATTTTCTATAACGATCTATGCCTCATCAGTTTTACGTAGTTGGCCTTGGACAGTGGGGAGTGTAAAAACCCTGGTGTGCTCCAGACATTTTTTCTTCTTCCTAGGGAAAACTCTGTTATTGCCTTTCGATCGGTCCACTACTTGTAAGTGATTCTTCATGTCGTTTCTACTGTAAAAGTGAGACCATCTTCTAGGAGGTAGGTCTCTTTATGGATATGATTTTTTGGATCATTCCATTGACGTACTTAACCTTCTGTGCTTTTTTTTTTGGGAGTCAGAATGTTATTTGAATTCTAATCCACCATTAGCCTAAATATTACGGTTCTTTTAATACAAGTTCCTACCGAATTTAAATTACAGATATATCGTTTTAATAGTAGATAGCTCAACTTGGGGCCGATTGGGGGCTTCTAGCTCATATTTCCACTAGTCGTTGCTCTTGGGTCGTTCGTCTAGCCTTGTATCTGTTCGCCATGAATGTGATTGCGGTATCCTGTATTATCCGTCTTCCTATCTCTTGCGGCCATGTTCGCTTGTCTTCGTGTATTCTCTTGTTTCTTTCAGTCCAGATCCCCCATACTGCCGCTGCCGTATATGCCCATGTTAGACCCCAACATGGCGTGTTCTTTGTCCTAGCATGCGCTTCTGTCATTAACTGTTTTAAAGAGAGTCCTGCGTATGTAATCAAACCTGGTTTTTCATTTAGTATATAGGACCATACGTCCATGGAAAATTTGCATTTGAAGAACACATGATCTTGCGATTCCCATGGTCCTCCACATAGAATGCAGTCGGTGTTTCCCCCTCCCCTCCTTTTTGCCCAATCGACTTTCATTGCTATTTTAACCCATTTAGCCCTCCATAGCGCCATGCTAAATTTCCTAACGCTAGTGGTCCATACCCCCTCCCAGTATTTGTCAGTTTCTCCTCTTGTCCTTATGGATTTCCATGCGTTTTTATATGTTGGTGCGGTACCCTTCCCGATCCAATTGGCGTTGTAGTTGGGCCCACATTTTAGAACATTCTCAATTTTGTGCTTATTTTTTATTATTCCCGCCCATAGAGCAGAGTCTACCCTTCGTTGTTTGCTTATGTCTCTGAGGGCTCTTCCTCTCACATGCCTCTCTCTCATCCATTTGGCCCAGATAGAGTCCTGAGCCGCCCAAATCCTTCCCACCCTATTTATTCTAGATGTCTCTGCTGATTCTAGGAAGCATCTCATCCCTAGTCCCCCCTCCTTCTTGGGCCGTGTCATTTGAACCCACGTGAAGTCTTATTTTCCATTCCATATATATCTGTATGAGATGGATTGCAACTCCTCAAGTGTTCCTTCTGGTAGTCTACTGTATAAGAATATAGCTGAAATTTAGGGTAAAATGCTAATTTACCACAAGAAATAAGTTTAGGATCTAAGTTGAATTTAGATAACCCAAGGGTTGTGACAAAACAGAATAAACTCTTTTGTTTTCAACCACCAAGGGCTTATCTATAAATATTTCTAAAAACGATAGTTGGACCTAAACGTAATTAAAAGAAATAAGAGTCTCTCGGAATACAACTGGAATAGTTTACAAAAGGACAGAAATATAAAAGTCCAAGTTATAAATAAGTTTCAGTACATAATATATATGTATTAAAACTCGAGGACTTTAATATAAATAATACAAAACCAAATCAAGACTTATTTGTTAATACTAACAACTTGTGGACTCGTGCAGATTTATTACATTTAATTAATAGCTAACCGGATTCGGATCGCAAGAAGTCCGACCCGTTAACCCGGTTCCCTTTGTTAAACAGTTAGTGGTTAATAAGTGTAATTAGTTGTTAATTATGTATATATAAACAATGTATTACAAGTTGGAAATTAATAAAAATTAACACAAGTTAATCTTGATTAAAAGATTAACAAAAGTTCAATTTCCCCCCTCTTTCTCTTCTTTCTTTTCCCTCTTCCGTCGACAGTTTATTCCGTTTTTCTCCCAAATCTGATTGGGCGAAAAACCCTAAGAAGAATCCGGCGATCACTGAAGAATCATCCCACCAGATTCCGTCCAGACGCTCCTTGATAGCTACGTTGCTGTCTGCTCCAGATTTTATCATACTGGACATGTTCCAGTAGTTGAATATGTTCATTATTCCCCAGTGGAACAGTTGCACCCTCCCCGCATAAGACAGTAGCCTTGTCTTCCATCCTTCTACCATTCCCTTAACTCGATCTATCAGAGGAGTGCAATCCTTCTGATATAAAATCCTGGGTGTGAGAAGCAGTCCCAGGTATTTGGTTGGAAAGGTCCCCTCTCTAAACCTTAGATTGGTCAGCAGTTCTTCTCTGCCTCTGGTCGCCTTGGAGAAGAAGATCTCACTTTTTGGTTCGCTTACCTATAGTCTTGTTCTTGACTCAAATATCCTAAACACCTCTTCTATAGATTTGAAAGATTCCTTTTGGGCTTTGCAGAAGATTAGAAGGTCGTCCGCATAGACCAAGTGGGAAATTCCCATCGTGTTTTGTTTTTTAAAGGTACTTATCTGTTTCTTCCCCATCCTCTTGTTGATTAGAGTCGTCAGATTCTACATTAGTAATGTAAAGATATAGGGGGAGAGGGGATCTCCTTGTCTTATTCCTCTCTTGGGTAATATGAGTGGTGTTGGCGACCCATTTACCAAGAAAGATAGAGATGATGTGGATATACACATCATTATGTTCCTGATGATTTTTTGACTGAATCTTAGGTCAATTAGGGTACCCTCTATTGCTTCTCAGCTACACGTGTCAAAAGCCTTTGCAAGGTCGACCTTTATAGCTGCATTTGCTCCATTTTTCCTCCTGAAACTTTTATCATCTTGGTTGCTAAGAGATAGTTATCTCCAATCAATCTGCCTAGTAGAAAGGCGGTTTGATTATTATCGACTAGGGTCGCAACCACTCGGACGAATCTATTTGTTATGACCTTGGATAGGATTTTGTATGTGGTATTTGATGAAGCACGGAATCTGCTACCAGTAGGCTCGCGGGGTTGCGAGGAGGGCCGGAGGCTTTGGAGTCCACGACGCGCGCTCTACGTCAATGTACCTGCAGAAGTGGAGGGGAATCGGCGACTCCCTTGGGAGTAGGCGATTCAGGCTCCTTGGATTGCTCTGGTGTGGTGTGGTTAAGTGGGAATGACTTGGGAGTAGAGGACCCCCAAGGACCCCTTTTATAGGGTCTTGGGGGATGTTTCCCCATTCATTAGCGTGGGGCCCACCTCATTATGGTGCCTTATTGAAGGGTGCCATAATGATGTGAGCCCTCCCAAGTAACGGCTGGGAATCGGCGACTCAGGCATGGGAGTCGCC
Source organism: Zostera marina (assembly GCA_001185155.1). Taxonomy (NCBI): domain Eukaryota; kingdom Viridiplantae; phylum Streptophyta; class Magnoliopsida; order Alismatales; family Zosteraceae; genus Zostera; species Zostera marina. The sequence goes on along the minus strand of LFYR01000852.1, from coordinate 192,449 downwards.
GATTCAGAGGTGGAGTCGCCGACTCCCCATGAGCCAAGTTGGCAGTCTACCAGAACTGACCATGAGGCCTAGAGTCAGCGATTCACCCCTGGAATCGGCGACTTGGTAGTCCCAATCGGCGATTCCCAGGTGTTTCCTTGAGTACTTGACGTAGACACTTCCTCCGCATTTGTGGAACTCTCCGGGGGTCCGGCATAGAGCGACGGAACCCTAGTCCTTGCCGAAAGGCGTTGCTGGGAGTGACTGACGTGATCAGGCATGTCTCACCAGTACTCCCCCCTGAAGAGAGCATGGCAAAACACCCGTGTACCGCCAGTATCCCCCCCCAAGCAAGGTGATCCGCATCAAGGCCAAAGCGACAAGATGGGATTGAGTCATTGCGCTCACAGCGACACTAATGACTCCGCGTGGTCCATGCACTATCAGATGGACTGATTCACTATCAGAATCTAGTTCCAAGCCAACGGAAATACATGTTTATAGTCCTGCTCTGATCAGGAGCGACTTTTGCTGTGGATTCTGGCCGAAGCAACAGAATGCGTGGATTCACTATTAGAATCGGATTCTGGCCGAAGCGACAGAATGTGTGGATTCTGGCCGAAACGACAGAATGCGTGGATTTCGGCCGAAGCGACAGAATCTAGTTCACTATCATAACTGATGTTTATAGTCCACTCTGATCAAGAGCGACTTTACGTCCGCAACGACGGTTACCCCATAGGCCAAAGCGCAAGATGGGTCGAGATCATTAAGGCCAAAGCGACAAAATGATCTCCAAGTGTTTGAAGAATTATTGAAGCCAAAGCGACAACATAATTCTTGGTCCATTAAGGCCAAAGCGACAAAATGGACCGACTCACTATCAGAGTCTGATTCTGGCCGAAGCGACAGAATGCGTGGATCCTGGCCGAAGCGACAGGATCATTCCTGCAAAACAAAAATAACCTGCAAAACAATTGTATCAGTCTAAAGGATATATTTATTGATTTACTGACCTTGCTGTGCGGGGCTGCTCCTCGTGCTGCTCCTCCCTATGCTCAATAAATCCTTGATTGATCTGGCCGGAGCGACAGATCTATCATGCTCATAATGTGACAGCTTCTGGCCAAAGCGACAGAAGTGTCGGGAAGAGCTTATGATACTCCCCCCCGAGTTCGACGACTTCTGGCCAAAGCGACAGAAGTGTCGGGAAGAGCTTGTGATACTCCCCCCTTGAGATTATTAAGGCCGAAGCTGTTGGATCGTGATCCGAGGCTATAAGGGGGGATGATAGCCTTTTTTCGATTTATACAGGTTGATTTCGGAATTACCTGTAAATGCTTAATAAACAAATGGTTGAACAGTAATGATATAAGGATATTATTATTTTAATTGATATAATAATGTAAGTATTACTCTTCGAAGCTTACTACAGTATATGAATACTGAGTCAACTTGCTTGATAATGTTTCACACACAACTATAGTATATGAATACTAAGTTATATTGGAAACACAAATTGTATTGTAGAGTAAATGACCAGATAACTAGATATATTGATACGCAAGTAAATGACCAGATAACTGGATATATTGACAAACAAGTAAGTGACCAGATGACTGGATAAGTTGATAAACAAGTAAGTGACCAGATAACTGGATAAATATGATAAGTAATACTTGAACAAATATAAGGATTTAAAGCAATGAATATAACCTCAGATAGTTGACCAGATAACTGGATGAGGGATCTGCGTAAAGTAGTCAACCTCTGTGTTTGACCAGATAACTGGAAGAGGGATCTTTTTAATTAAGTGTTGTTTTTTAAGTAAAAGATAGAACTATAATTAACAGAGAACACCACAAGAGATTTATACTGGTTCACCCAAACAAGGGCTAGTCCAGTCCCGACCAACTGTCGGAATTCACTCGCCTAAAGGTAATGGCAAAACCTTAGAGTATCAAGGAAACTCTTAAGAACCTCTCTAAGCTTTAAGGCTACTTCGCTTAGGAACCAGTCTTTTACGGGTAGACTCACACCTTAGAGTATCAAGGGCACTTTTAAGAACCTCTAACTTTTACGGGTAAGTTAGTACCTTAGAGTATCAAGGAACTCTTAAAAACCTCTCTAAGCTTTAAAGGTAGACTCAACCTAAGAGTTTTCCCGGAAACTCTATAAAACCAAACTAGAGCTTTATGGTTGAGCTCACAAACCTTCTCTAACACTTTGGTACTATTGAGACAACCCTCTCAACCAAAGTGGACACACACAAGAGGTGATTAGAGGAGTGGAATATTAAAGCAAACAACACTTCTTACTTGTAAAGATGAACAAGAAGATTAGAAGAAGAAGTTGGAGAGCTTTTGAAGCTTTGGAAAGCTAGGACACTTGAGCACTTGAAAGCTTGGAGGCAAAAACGTGTGGGCAAGTGTGGAGTGAAAGCTCTTGAGTTTGCTTGTAGTGTGGTAAGTGAAAATGAGGGGATTACCCTTCTATTTATAGCCTTGGCCACTCAATGTCCACCCTTGGATTTTCAATGGATGGCTCCTTGATTTCTCACAAAAATTCAAGCTTTGTCTTTGATCTTATCTTGAATAGTGTTTTTCTTGGATAGAGTTTGTTGGAGAATCTTATCTTTGTATAAATTCAAACTTGAATAGTGTTTTGTCCCCTTGGAATATTATACCTTGAATAAAGTGTCAAAAGATAATAATAATAATAATATTCAAGGTAAAAATGCAATTATTCCAATTAATAATATTCAAGGTGAAAATGCAATTATTCCAAATAATAATATTCAAGGTGAAAATGCAATTCTCCCAATTTGACTTTTAACTTTGACTTAAACCCTTAACTCAAATGATTAATTAATTAACTGGAGTTAGGTTTAATATCGATTGACTTATTAATTTAACCCCTATTGATTAATAGTGTAATTAGGGTTTAAATTGACATGATTAAAATATAATCCTATGTCGACAATTTTGATTCTACAGAAGCGTCAAAATGACCTCTGGTCTACTAAGGCCGAAGCGACGAAGCAGACCGACTCACTATCAAAGTCTGATTCTGACCAAGGCTACAGATCCACTATCAAGATCCGATTCTCGCCTCGGATACAGAACCTGCTGATTCACTATTAGAATCTGATTCCTATCGAGGCTACAGATTCACTATCAGAATCCGATCCTAGCCCGGACTACGAAATCTTTACCTGCAAAAAAGGAAAACACTCTGCAAAACAACTAGATTAGTCCATAAACGCATATATTTATTATTGAACTTACCACGCGATTTACCTTTCGTGATGCCCTTCCTTTGCTCAAATTTTTTCTTGGTAAATCTGGCCGAAGCGACAGATTTTACCGTGCTCAAATTTTTTGACAACCTCTGGCCGAAGCGACAGAAGTGTCGGGAGAGCTTGTGATACTCCCCCCGGATTTTGACGACTTCTGGCCGAAGCGACAGAAGTGTCGGGAGAGCTTGTGATACTCCCCCCGAAGTTTGACGACTTCTGGCCGAAGCGACAGAAGTGTCGGGAGAGCTTGTGATACTCCCCCTCGAATTTTGACGACTTCTGGCCGAAACGACAGAAGTGCCGGGAGAGCTTGTGATACTCCCCCCGAAGATTGTGCTTTGGTGATACATAATTTTTTGGGACTAGTGTTTTTCGAAGCATGTGACTGTCGGTGAACTATCTATTGTTTTTCCTTTGCTGATCTTTCATATAAATTACCCTTCAAATTGTAACTAAGGCCCGAAACTAGATTCACAAGTCGTAATTTAGCCACTCTGGACGTAAATTAGACTTTGCTAACCCTATTGCTAGCCACTCTGGGCGTAGACTTGGTCGTACGAATCGTAGCTCATCCTATGGTTAAATTTACGGACAATTTATACCTCTAGATTAGCGTAGGGTTACTAGAGATAGAGCAAACGACGAATCAAAGATATTCAACACTCGAAGGTTGCCTCGGAGTTCGGAACCTTAACAATGGAGAGAGCTTGTGATACTCCCTCCTGAAGTGTGATGACTTCTGGCCGAAGCGACAAAAGTGTTGGGAGAGTTTGTGATACTCCCCCTAGAATTTTGACGACTTCTGGCCGAAGCGACAGAAATGTCGGAGAGAGCTTGTGATACTCCCTCTTGTGATGTTTTGATATTTTTGTAATATTTTTGGAACTTATTTTAACCAATTATTTTGCTTTCTTAATTAATTGTTTATTTAATTTATTTTTTGAATTGTAACTAAGACCCGAAACTAGATTCACAAGTCGTAATTTAGCCACTCTGGACGTAAATTAGACTATGGTAACCCTATTGCTAGCCACTCTGGGCGTAGACTTGGTCGTACGAATCGTAGCTCGGTCTACGGCTAAATTCGTGAAATAAATTAAATTTCACAACTAACTTAAGACTCGCAAAGTTAATTGACGTAATAAGTTGGAGATACAAAAATTGTCGGGAATAGGACTTAGAACTTTTTTGAAAACCTAAAATTCTAGATTTCATTTCCTAATGTGTAGTTGAGCTCTGGCCGAAGCGACAGAGTAACTTTTGGACCCGCATCAAGGCCAAAGCGACAAGATGGGGTAAGATCGTTAAGGCCATAACGACAAAACGATTTAAATCTATTAAGGTCATAGCGACAAAATAGATTTTTGTATTGTGGGTACTTAGAACCTCTTGGGGTTAGGTTCATTTCTAATTATCAACTACCTAAGACTCTACACTTATACCCTAATGTAATTGAACTCTGGCCGAAGCGACAGAGTAACTTTTGGATCAGCATCAAGGCCAAAGCGACAAAATGATCTCCAAGTCTATCAAGGCCAAAGCGACAAGATAGAAGAATTATTGAGGCCAAAGCGACAAAATAATTTTTGGTCCATTAAGGCTAAAGCGACAAAATGGACCTTGATCTATTAAGGCCAAAGCGACAAAATAGATTTCTAACGTAGGGTACTAGTTAGAGTCGTAGGTAGTGATTTTGAAAGAGTGTCACAAAAATAAAATCTACCTATTCTATTTTGTAACTTGTACTAACATAGAGACTAAGAGACTACAATTTAGGACTACAATTCTAGACTTGAACCCTGGTGTATTAGTCAAGCTCCGGCCATAGCGACAGAGTGACTCTCGATCCTTATCAAGGCCATAGCGACAAGATGGGATAGGATCATTAAGGCCAAGGCGACAAAATGATCCTTGGTCTATTAAGGCCATAGCGACAAAATAGATTGAAAACGAGGGTATCGTTGATTGTAGTCGAAAATTTAGAATATCGGGGCTAGATTCGTAAATGAGAATCCGATTTAGATTCTTAAGTCGCACTTTGGACTCATAAATCGTACACTAGACTTGTGATCGCAATTTAGCCACTCTGGACGTAAATTGGATTTTGTAACCATCGCTTAGACTCGCGGGTCGTAAGCTAGGTCTGAGCAACGTGTATCATCCAGCCAAAGCGAGGGATGATACATGAGGTTGAAGAGACGGATGTCATCTAGCCGGAGCGATGGATGATTGATCCGTCTGAAGCGATGGATGATTATTCTAAACACGATACTGCATATATCTCTATGGATTAAAGAGAGATTTATTTAGAATAATATCGCTATTGAGAATACATGAGAATAGCATGAGCGACAAATAAAATAATCGACATGTTTTGGTCGCTGGTTGCCACTGACAGAAGCATAGCCTGCATGGTTACTCTGGCCAATCCTATCTCTTAACAGGTGATAGTTCCTCACTACTAATGTGATGCATTTGATTGCGAGTGTGAACTGTGGCTCTGGTTGCCATCACTGTCATAGGATTGAGAGCGTGGGCTATGGTCATAACT
>LFYR01000852.1:171676-186521 GCA_001185155.1 Zostera marina | reverse complement strand
AGACTGTCCGTCCGAGGGGGGGGCTGCTGGTCATAACTGTTGATGAGAAGCTCCTCTCTGTACCGAGGAGGACTAGTCGAGATTTCAGACTGGGAACTTGTATCCTCGTATGTATCTTCATAGTGAGGTTTTTTCCGGCTGGGCGGCTCGACTCCGTCCAGCTTATTATTGTTCTCCTCTTCTATCTCAATGAACGATTGAGCTCGTTGGAAGAGGTCGGGGAGGGTCTTCACTTTATGGAGCGTAAGGTTCTGGGCCAAAGGGGAGTAGGGTACTAGCCCATTCATGTACCCCGCTATGGCCAGACTCGGGATTAGGTCGTTCATTTCTGTCATCATCGAAGTGAACTTAATCGTGTAATCCCTCAGAGACAGTTTGTTCTGTCGTAATGCGAGCAGTGCGTTGGCACTGTGTTTTATTCTGATCATCCCCACATGTTGGGCGATGAACTTCGAAGAGAGGTCCGCGAAGCTGGAGACCGAGCCGGCTGACAGACCAGAGAACCACCGATAGGCGTTGCCTTTGAGAGTGCTGGGGAATGCCCGACACAACAGTCCGCTATCGGTGGTCTGCGGTTCCAAGACACTAAGGTAGAGGTTGATGTGATCTTTTGGATCACTCGAACCGTCATACGCTTCTATCTTGGGTACCCGCCTGGTTGGTGGAAAAGATTCATTCAAAAGGTCCTTGTGAAAAGGAGCGCTTTTGATTCTCAAGAACTCGATTGGACTGCTAGCGACCGGATTGTCGGCCAGCTTCCGACGAAGATCTTCCACGAACTTTGTTGTAAGAGTCCTGTGAGTGCGACTCTTGCTAGGTTCAGCTTTTTCCTTAGGAGGTGCTGGAGATTTCCTCTTTTTCTCCGTAGACGGAAGATAGTAAGACCCAGATTCACCCGCTCTTTCGCGGGTGATGGCCTTCTTGCCCCTTGCTTTCTCGAGGTTGCTTAGTCTTTTTTCCATAGAATCCATAAAGTTAATCAACCTCTCTTGTAGCGCAGGAGTTAGGTTCACTCCCCCATTTGATGGTAGTGATGAGGGCACCTCATGTGTCGAAAGTGGTATATTGGAGGTTGGTATAGTACGGGAACCAACCCTCCTACCAGAAGCTCCTACCTTAGTAGCAATGGCAAGAGCTTTCTTTTTATGATCCTTAGTAAAAGGAGCCATAAATGGGATGGTTGCTTCTATCGGCTCGAAGCAACAGACTACGAGTGGAAGTTCTTCCGAAGTGTCGGAAGCTATGGGTAGGTACCTGCCCCCCCGGGTGTCACAAAACAGAAAAAAATTTCGTATAATATTTCTTTGTAGTTTTGTGACCCCCTTGAGCAGTACTACTAGTCCCCAAAGTTTGAAATTAGCAAAAAATATCGAATTTTTTTTTGCAATTTTTCTACAGAAAATCGTGCTGCCGGAGGTGGTTTTCGGGATGCCTGTTTAGACCTAACCCAGAAAAGATTCCTTGCACTGTTGGGAAATTCTGCCTTATTGTACTCGTAGAGAAAACTTTTTTCACGTGATGTGTGGTCGTAGAATCCCAAAATCAGATCTGGGTATTCCGGAGATGGACCGACAGAATCACTGGTAGTGAAAAAAGGTAAAAAGCTCCATACTCTTTTTTTTTTTTACCGAAACGACGATGCGAGTCCAGCCAAAGCGATGGATTTTCGTTTCGGTAAAAGAGCTGGGCTATGCGTGGTCTTATTCAGCCGAAGCAATGAATGAAGACGATGATCGAATGACCGAATCGACAATTCAACTATGGGAATCGCCTATTCAGTGTAGGAGTCGGCGACTCAACTGTGGGAATCGCCTACTCAGTGTGGAATCGTCGATTCAAGTGGGAATCGACGATTCAGATGGGGATAGGTGATTTTCTATGAAAAATCCAACCTATATGAAAGTGAAAGTGCCAGAGCAAAAGGCATTGACAACACTTGCTCAAAAAGCTAAAGGAATCGGCGACTCCCTATGTGGAGTCGGCGATTCAACTTATGGCCTTTTTGAACCAAGCCGTGGACAACACTCTTAGCTAGCAGAATAACCCGCAATCGACGACTCACTAGATGTTGTCGGCGATTGTCTGTGTGAATCGGAGATTCCTTTACACAAAGTCAGCGACTCACCCTAAGGGAATCGAGCTGAACTTTTCGAAGAAAATTTCGCGATTTCGACGGGATATCGTGGTTCGATAGTCCCACAGACGGCGCCAGCTGATGAAGCACGGAATCTGCTACCAGTAGGCTCGCGGGGTTGCGAGGAGGGCCGGAGGCTTTGGAGTCCACGACGCGCGCTCTACGTCAATGTACCTGCAGAAGTGGAGGGGAATCGGCGACTCCCTTGGGAGTAGGCGATTCGGGCTCTTTGGATTGCTCTGGTGTGGTGTGGTCAAGTGGGAATGACTTGGGAGTAGAGGACCCCCAAGGACCCCTTTTATAGGGTCTTGGGGGACGTTTCCCCATTCATTAGCGTGGGGCCCACCTCATTATGGTGCCCTATTGAAGGGTGCCATAATGATATGGGCCCTCTCAAGTAACGGCTGGGAATCGGCGACTCATGCATGGGAGTCGCCGATTCAGAGGTGGAGTCGCCGACTCCCCATGAGCCAAGTTGGCAGTCTACCAGAACTGACCACGAGGCCTAGAGTCGGCGATTCACCCCTGGAATCGGCGACTTGGTAGTCCCAATCGGCGATTCCCAGGTGTTTCCTTGAGTACTTGACGTAGACACTTCCTCCGCATTTGTGGAACTCTCCGGGGGTCCGGCATAAAGCGACGGAACCCTAGTCCTTGCCAAAGGGCGTTGCTGGGAGTGACTGACGTGATCAGGCATGTCTCACCAGTATTGATGCAGGATGTGGGCCTGAATTGATCCATTCTCGTTGGGCTTTTTTTTTCGGGATTAGGATCACGAATGCCGCATTTGTTTGTCTTAGGAGGGGTTCGCCTAAAAAAATAAATTGTATGACCTTTACCAGGTCCTTGTCCATGATGCTCCAGAAAGCTCTAAAAAAAGCTCCATTGAAGCCATCCGGACCAGGACTCTTGTCTGGGTTCAAGTCCATGACTACCTTCTTGATTTCTTCGTATGTAGGCGTTTCCTCTAAATCTGCGTTTTGCTGATCCGTAACTGTGTTTTTGAAATTTCTAGGGGTGTTATTCAGATTCTCCCCTCCCTCGGCATATAAGGCTCGGAAGTGTTTTAGTGTCTTCTCCTCCATCTTACTTCTCGAAACCATCACCCTTCCATTTGGCCCTAGCAATCTATATAGTGAGTTGAGGTTTTTTCTCTGTTTCGTCATGGCTGCGAAGTATTTGGTGTTTTTGTCACCAAGTTGAAGCCAGTACGCCCTACTCCGCTGTCTTGCAACCTCTTCTTGGTCCTGTATTAGGGTTTTTAAATTTCCAATACAGTCTTTTAGCCTTTCGTGTATTGTTTGCTTTCCTTCAGCAGACTCTCATTCTTTTGAATCTCTTTCTCGGCCTGGGCTATCCTCCATCTTGTTTGGTCCTCTGATGTCCTCCACCTCTTGAGTACCCTTTTCACATTGTTTAGTTTTTTAGTGAATAAATACATCGGGCTCCCCCATACTTGGATCTGCCAAACCTCTTTGACTATCCCTTGTAGTTCTTCCTTTTTAAGCCATGAGTTGGTGAACCTGAAAGGTTTTTTCTTTTCTTGGACGATCCTAAAATTTATAGTTAGACTACGGTGATCGGATGTGCCCCCGGAGTGACTTTCCAATTTTATATTGGGTCATAGATTGAAGAGTTCAACGTTTCCAAACCCCTTGTCGATCCTACTGTTGATCCTGTACTCTCCTACCCTCTTATTTGTCCATATTGTTGGGTTGCCTATAATGGATATCTCTTGTATACATGCATTATCTATTGCTTAGTTGAATCTCCTTATGTTCGGCATAGTAAATGTGGCATGTTTTCCTATTCTATCTTCCCTGCTTCTGATCTCGTTGAAATCACCGAGTAAGATCCATGGTCCAGTAATCGTTCTACTTATTTTTATCAGTTCTTCCCACGTTTTATCCCTCTTTTGAGAGTCGGTTGAGGCATAAACTAGCGTGACGTGACGTATATGGTTATCCCCCCTTTGTTTTTGGCAGAGCAATGTATGAAGTGATCGTGCAAGATGGTGTTCTCGATCTTCCACATGTTCACATCTCATACCAGCCAGATCGAGTCCGGTCGTGTATCCGTTTCAACCTGGCCTGTTTGATATCACCGAAATTTTTTGTCCGAAAATCTTACTACAGTGTGCGAAGTTGATCTTGTTAATCTTGGTCTCGTACAGGTTAAATAGATTCAACTTAAATTTCTTAACAAACCTCTTGACCTTGTCTTTTCTCACAAGATTATTTAGACCATATACATTCCAGCTCCCCAACGACATTCTTATTTGACTTGATAATTTGACTATAATTCTTAATTGGTCAATGCTAGGGTGTTTTGACCAATTTCAATTTAGTCAGAACTATTTTGAATTAATTGACCTTCCCCACTCACTTGCATGCATACTAGGAAATCTAATTCATCTATAATTTTGGTCACTTGCATGCATACTAGGAAATTTAATTCATCTATAATTTTGGGGTTTATGTTATATGGGTCCATGTTTGCATGCACCACTTTATGTATGATATCACAATTTCCACTTTTTTTGTGTTATCTGATATTCCTCCCCCATGGCCATGTGCATGCAAATGTTTTTTATTTTCCTTTTATTTAATTTGAGAATACTATTACTAGCATATGAATTAATAGACCCCTCACTTGCATGCATACCCCTTTTATTTTCCCCTTTTTAATTTGGAGAGATCTGTCAATTATATTTAATTTGGGGTGGTTGTAGTTTTGTTGGACTATATCCCACCCACGTGGGATTATTTTCCGTTTATTTTTTCCGCAAACCCCTTTACCCTTTCTTTTACTTTTAGCACCCTCTTTTACCCACGTGCATGCATTTGCTATTATATTTTTTATTTTCCCTTTTATATCACATGTGCCCTTATGCAAAACTCTCATCCCCCCTCCATACATAGTTTATAACTTTTCCATGCTTCTCCTCCATTTTATAGTTCATTGATTTCAGTTTATTTACTATCCTATATTTGTTTTGTTAAACTAATCAATAATTATATTTAATTTCCTGCCTAATTACTGTTGCTTACTCTAATCTAATTTCAGTAATCTAATCTCACCTCCCCCGCTCACCCCACCCTTGGTGGTTAAGTCGGGTATGCTTTAGACGGAGTTTGATAATTGATATAATACAGGTCACTAGATCGATGAATACAATCACATAGCTAGAAATGGATATAATACTGGTCAAACCATACTTCGAACACACACTAAAACATACTCCACATATACAATCGAACATACTGACATCAAAGACTTCCAACATACGACCACAACAGACTTTTAACATATGACCATAACCTTTTGACAGTGTTGGTAAGATATCCCCTACATAGGACGGTGGTGGTGATTGACAAGCGGAAATCACTTCAACAATTAAAAAAAAAAACCTCGGAGACGAATGAAACTTGGGGAATGAAAAAAGATTGGATAGAAATGGACGAAATGGGAGAGAAATGAATAGATATGGATGAACATATATAGTTTTAGATGAAAGTATACGTGAGGAACAGTAGACGTTTAATGTATGTCGTACAACACATTAATTAACAAGGTTAAATCAAGCATTAAATAAAAGACAAGACGAATTGTGTTAATCGAGAATTAATAAAAAAGTAAGAAAAAACATTGTTGCTATTAAAGTTATAAATCTGTTTACACACAAAATAAAACCATGTATCTAGTAATTAAGAAAAATAACCTCGAGATCCGGAACTGACATCGTATACTATATATGAAGAACCGTCGTGAAGATTTCAAACCGTCAGATGACAGACGTACGACTGTGATTGAAGATGACACATATATCACAAATAACAATATTACACCTGATAATTTTCCATAATCAATATTCACACTATCAAATAAATTTGTCTCGATTTATGTTATTAAAATATTATTTAACCATTTATCATTTATCCAATTGCGTAATTTATGTTTGATAATTTTTATTGCAAAAAATATCTTGCAACGGAAGTGTATATAAAATGTTTTTTTCGTCTCAATCATCTTCTCGAATAGATGTCGAGCTTTTTCAAATCTGAAAATTTCTCACTACCAGATCTACATATCATCAATAAACATGTCTAACTCTGGGTCAAAAATGCAATATTTTTGTCATTAATTGGATGAGAAATCAGATTTATATATTTGTGTCAACTGAATTAATTTAACTTTATCAAATAACATAAATGAATCACACTACAAAAAAAGGACCTAGGATGACGGCTGCCATCAATGGTTTGGGCTCGACGACTGTTTCAATTTATTTTCGATAGCGGTGTTTAGATGGCGGACATCCACCATCTAAAAAGTCTCGCCCAAAATTTCGAAATCCCCCCAAAATTAACTCGATTACCCGATTAAATTAACTTAACATGACTTACCCAATTGCTTTTCGGGGAGTCGGGCGGAAAAAGCCCGCCCAAATTTCGATTGGGCGGACTTTTGCGTTTACGACGACGAAACTTAATGTGCCTTCCTTGCTGCCGCCGTTTATGTAAGGTTTGGGGTTTAATAAAAACCCCAAATCACAAACAGAGACGTTCTCTGTCTCAGACTTTAGAAAATCGCCGCTGATGCCTCCTTGCTGCCGCCGCCGCCGTCGACTCCCTTCCTTCCTCGCCGTCGTTCCCTCTCTCCGGTTGCCGCGCCATCGACGTTCCCTCCTATCGGTCGAGTTTCCTCCTGTGAAGGTATGATTTATTCTATTTTATTTCTAATCTATCACATCGATCTTCAATCTTTCTATTTCAATGTTTAATCTATTTCTAGTGTAATCTATGTCGTCAGTATTTAATCTATTTCAATGTTTACATGTTTATATTTACATAATTTAAGATGGTTTTGTTTAATGATTTTTTTTTTGATTGGTTGCTGTAATTTAGGAATAGTATTGATATATTTACATGTTTATATTAATATTTAGGAATAGTATTTAATAATATTGATATTTCAATGATTTTTTTTTATTGGTTCTTGAATGATTTATATTTACATGTTTATATTGATTTTTTATTTTTTATATCTACTGTAATAATATCGATTTTTTATATTTAATCTATGTTTTTAGATGGATGCTTTAATATATGTGTTATTTATTTCATGTGAATATTTGGATTGACATTGTTAGACATTGTGAATATGTGATGAATTATATTCCACAAATAATGAATGTGATGGATTATGTGATGGATTAGTTTAAATTTAATGAATTATGTGAATAATGATTTACAGTCTCAATCAAATTGCATGTGAATATGTGATGGATTTTTAATTTACTCTGGATTATGTGAATATATAATTAATATTTTAAATTGCTTGTTTTTACATAATTTAAATAAATATTTAATTAATAATTGAAATAGAAATAATTATTTAAATAATATAAATATCAAATTTTTAATACCTATTTAATTATTTAATATACTGTTTTTAAATAATTTATTATATAATTATTTATTTTTTGTTTTTAAATAATTTTAAAAATGTTCTAATTAATTATTTAATTTATTATCTATAAGTAATTTAAATAATATTATAAATATTTATTGTGTTGTTGTAGGCTTTTGGAAATCGAAAAATTGTAAATTCTCGGATTGAAGTAAACTATATTGATCGGTAAAAATTAAAAATAATTTTTTAATCATTTATTTTTTAATTATTTAATTTAAATTATTAAATGTACATGAAATTAATTTGCATGAAATAAATTATTAATGAATTATTTGCATGAAATAAATTTGTTTTAATTAAAATAAAATATTATTTAATTTGTATGTAATTATAAATTGTATTAATAATGACTAATTTTCATGAAATTATTAATTTGTTAATAAAGAAAGTTTTATGGGACATCGTCGATTTTTAGATATGAAACATTATTACAAGAGCGATAAAAAAAATTTCAATAATCAGATCGAGACTAGAGTCTCCCCGAAATGTCTGACGGGTTCAGAAGATTTTACAGAATATTCTGGTTGGAAAATTAATATGGTAAAAAGCTTCGTAATTTCCTCAAAGAGAGTTAATGATTCACATCAGTTAGCCGGATCCGTGGCTAAAATCATCATTTTAGTCCAAGGGCCACTGATCTTGGCCGTACGTGGACGAGGTCTGTTTTCTTGTAATGGGAATGATAAGATTTTGTATATGATATTGTGATGTTGGAGATGATGATTTGATATTAACAATCGATAATATAGACCTTGTAATATTGAATAAATACTAGTTATGATATTTGAATATGATAGAGAATACAGATGCTGATATATGTTCTTAATTTTGACAGAGTAGATATAGATTATATATGTATGAGATACGAATGTTTGATATCTAAATGTAAAGAGATAACGCAGTTCAACAGTTGATGCAGTTCAACAGTTGATATAGTTCAACAGTTGATGATATATGATGCAGTTGGAACTAGTAAGAAGATTGAAGATGATGTTGCAGGAAGACAGATTGGTATTACGGAGATCGCAGATGAAGTGATGCCAAGAACAGATTGAAGTTTAGGATTGAACATATTGAAGAAATGTATCTCTGAAATGGATTTGAATCCAGTTAGTGATCGAGTTTGTGTTGTATATTTTGATTGTATTTATAGACAGGGTGATTAACGGCTATAATTATATTAAATTGGTAGTTGGAGTTGATGATGGATTAGGTAGAATTAATTGAGTGATTTGGTATATTGGTAAATTGGATGATTTATGAGGTGTGTTTGGTATAATATCTTAATAGTCCTCCTCAAAAACGAGTTAGGGTTTTGGGCTTGTTTTTCGAAATTTGGTGTTGAATTTTAATGTCGGTATAGAGTCGGGGTTTTGAAACTTATCGGTGGCTATTGAGTTTATAGGGTTTTTGGTAGGAGGTCACAAGCGTGAAACAAAGGTTTGTTTTTCTCTGATCATCTGCTTCTTTTTGTTATTTGCATCTTTTGTATATTTTCTCCATTCCCAATTGCGATGTTAATGTTTAGTATAGTGTTCCGACCATTAGTTTTGTGAAGATATCCACTACGTTCATTTTTGTATCCACTTTGTTTATCTGTAAATCTTTTTCCATGATCTTGTCACGTATTGTGTGGATGTCTATCTCTATGTGTTTTGTGCGTTGATGTGAGTACTGGATTTCTTGCTATCACTACAGCTGAGTTGTTATCTGTGAATTGGGTTGGAGTCTTGTAGCCTTTTTTATGTATCCCTATTTCTTTCAATAAGTTTGTCATCCATGTTATCTTGCAACTTGTATACGCTAAATCTCTATATTCTACCTCTGTTGATGACCTTGCAACCGTGTGTTGTTTTTTTGTTTGCCAGGAAATTAAGGAGTCTACAAGGTAGATGGCAAATCCCGTAGTTGACCTCCTGGTTGATGGACATGATGCCCAATCTGAGTCGGATAATGCTCTTAAGCCTGAGGTTGTTGATCCAGAGAAAAGAATTGCCGATCCAGGTGATTGTTTTATGTATCTTAACACTTTGTGTGTTGCATTTAGATCTTTTTCTTTAGGCTTTGCCATGCTTTGACTTAGTGAGTTTACTACAAAGGTTATATCTGGTCTCGATACAGTTAGGTATACTAATATTACTACAATGCTTCTATAGTGTGTTAGGTCTTCTAGTTCTTTTTCTTCATTAATTTTGCTGGTTTCCTGTGGTTTACTTGCTGGTGTCTTAGATGGTTTTGAGTTGAGATAACCAGTGGATTCTAGGAGATCCAGAGCGTATTTTCTCTGTCCCATGTATATTCCTTTTTGTGAGGAGGTGATTTTTAGTCTTAGGAAATACTTTAGTTTTCCCAAGTCTTTTATGTTATTTTTTTTTGCCAATTCCTCTTTTGTTTTCTTTATTTTGTTTAGGTTGTTTCTTGTGATGAGTATGTCATCGACATATGCTAGTATTTATATTTTGGACTCTCCTTTTTCTTTGATGAAGAGTGCATAGTCTGACCTGGTTTGCTTGAAACATAGTATCTTTAAGGCATCATTTAGTTTTTGTTACCACATTCTAGAGGCTTGTTTTAAGCCATATAATGATTTTTTTAAATTTCATACCATGTTTTTGTTTTGTGATTTTTTGTTCTCAATTATTAGTCCTTGGGGAATTTTCATGAAGACCTTTTCATTTAATTCTCCATGTAAAAATGCATTTTGTACATTCATTTGATGTAAATGCCATCTGTTTTGGGGTGCTAGTGCTATCAAGGTTCTTTAGTGTAGTCATCCTTGACACAAGAGCAAAAGTGTCAGTGTAATCTATCCCTTCCACTTGATTATACCCTTTTGCAAATAGTCTGACCTTGTATCTCTCTAGAGTTTCATCTGAGTTAAATTTTGTTTTATATACTCATTTGTTTCCTATTTCTCTTTTGCCTTCTGGTAATTCTACAATCTCCCAAGTGTTGTTTTCCTTTAAAGCCTTTAATTTCTTATTCATTGCTTCACACGAGTTTTTATCTTTGATAGCTTGTGTGTATGTCTTTGGTTCTTTTATTGTGCTTATTTTTGTGAGGAATGCTTTGTGTTTTTCTGAAATGATGTGATATGTATTTCTCTATTGGGTAATTTGATTTGTTTGCATTGTATCAAATGTAATCTTCATATATTTTTGGCCTTTTGGTTTCTCTGTTTGATCTAGTGGCACTTAGTTGTGTTTCTTTTCTTTTCTTTTGATTTTGTTCTGGTATTGGTGTTGTGTTATTTATATCTCTTATTAGAGGTTGGATTTCTTTTGGGTTTTCTTGGTTTTTGAATGAAAATATTCTCTCATAAAAGGTTACATCTCTATTAATAAATATTGTTTCTTTTTCTATATCTAAGATCTTTTTCTATATCTAGATTCAAACTTGTCTGTTACTTTGTTATTTTTTGCATAACAAAGGCATCCAAAGGCTTTTAGGATATTATAATCTGGTTCTCTATTGAAAAGTAAGTAGTATGATGTTTTATTTTGTATAACATGGGATGTTGTCCTGTTTATTAAAAATGTTACTGTAAGTAGTGTTGTAACTCGAGTCTACCGAATCGAATACCTAAACGAGTCTACTCTTAAATTTGGGTTCGGTTCGTTTAATAACTGAACCCGAACCGAATAGTTCGTCGAATACTGTTTACATCATTTTAAAAATAAACATTAAAAAAAATAAAAATGTCCATCTAACCGTCTTTGAAAAATAAACAATAAAAAAACATTGTGTATAGTCTATTTTCTTTTGTTGAGACAATCTTTAGTCATCTTTTCTTCTTGTTGATTAAAAACCAGCATGTCATCATCTTAAAAAACATGAAGTTAATTAGAATTCTGAACAAGAAAGAATTATTATAGAAAAAATAAAATAATAGAAACATAAACTTACAACATCTTCTTGATTTTCAAGTGGATCTGATCCTCTCATCTAATTTCCAGTGCAAATCAAGACTTCTATTGTGGATGGTAATAATCGACTTCAATTATAATATAAATATAAAATAATAAAATATAATAAAATATAATAAAAATGTTAAACGAACCGAACTGTTCGTCAAACCTCAACCAAGATTTGGGTTCGGTTCGTTTAATTAAACGAATCTATTTCAAAGTTCGGGTTCGTTTAATAACCGAACCGAACCCGAAACGAACCGATCGAATAGTTCATCGAATACCGAACTTTTGTTGCAACGCTAGCTGTAAGTATGCATCCCCCCAGTATTTTATTGGGGTTTGTGAATGAAACATTATGCTTTTAGCCACATTTAGTAGGTGTCTATGTTTCATTTATGCAATTGAGTTTTGCTGTGGTATATAGGGGCATGTTAGTTGTTGCCTAATTCCATGTATTTTCAGGAAATCTTGGAAGTTGTGGGATGTGAATTCTGTCCCATTGTCTGTCCTTATCATTTTTATTTTTGTATTGAATTGATTTATGGCTTCTAAGATGAAGTTTTTGAAATTCTCAAAAGCATTGCTTTTGTTCCTCATCATGATGGTCCAAGTTGTCCTGGAAAAATCATCTACTATTGTTAAAAAATATTTGTAGCCTTTATGAGTATTAAAGGAGAATCGGTTACAATTAGTTAGTAGTTAACTAAACTACAATCAGTTACAATAAATCCTATATAATGACATCATGTAAATAACTCATCAAGTTTTGCAATACAAATCTATCTACTCTTAGTTTGTAATATGGTATCAGAGCAGGGGGTCTTGTGATCTAAATTTTTCTCCCACAAACTCTGTCTCCGATGGAGCGTAACCACCAACGACGACAGCGTCTTTGCCGATTGCGATTTTTTCCACGACGCGTCATCCGCGAGGTCTTCTACGATCGCAACTTCTCCAACAACGTTCCGCGAAGTCTGCACTATCCGCATCACGTTATCTGAATTCTTCCTCAGTCGCGATTCCATTCGTATCTCTTGCAAATTCATCGTCTTGATTTAGATACTTTGCGGTCTCTGCACTTTCACGATTCTGCAGTCGTCAAGTCCTCAACGCACCCGACACAACGTAATTTGCAATCGTCGATCCCTGCCGCAACACGTCCATCATAACGCTGCACGTTCGATTCCATCGATTTGCAATTTTCTCTTCATCCGCGCTCCAGTCTGAAGTGCGCAGACTCCAGATTTCACATCCGCGGTCCAGTCTGTTATTCGCGAGGTCTCCACAACGCTCTGCACATCGCGTCGTTGCTCCGTGTCGCTCTACGTCTGAAGTTCGTAAGTCTCCGATCTCTGCGCAACGCGTTTCTGCCGCGTCTCAAGATCCGCGGCTTCAATTGCGATTCTGCAGTCGTCTCCAATTTCTGAACGTTCGCGAGCCTCTGATCTGCACATCTACTGCGTTCGCGAGTCTTCAATCTCTGCCGATTTTGCACAACGCGATTTCTTGATCTGCAACGCACATTTGCACATTTCCGATTTGTTGATTTGATCTGCCGAGTCTTGATCTGGACGCGAGTCTCCGGTCTGCCGAGTTTACAGATTCTGCACAACGTGATTTTGTTTTTTGATCTGCAACATTTGCACATTTTCGATTTGTTGATATGAAATTAATTTGTGCATGGTTTGTTAAACTCAGGACAATGTTACTTCTGCTTAGCTTCTCCGACAGTACATGCAACCACTCATTATTCATGTTTTGCCAAGTAGGGATACAAGCATGGTTGATTGTCTATGTTGACGACATAATATTCACAAGCTCCTCAACAAAATTTAAAGAAGATACGATTGAATCCCTACAGAAACATTTTCCAATGAAGAACTTGGGGCGACTACACCAATTTCTAGGAATTCAGTACGATTGGGAAGATGACGGCTCTCTATATCTATCTCAACATCAATACGCAAGGACGATCCTAGAGAAATGCGGACTGGACACTTCAAAACCAGCCCATACACCCATGGATAACCGGGTCAGGCTATATGATGAAGCCACTCCATTCGAGTTACCAACTCTATTCCGTCAACTCATTGGAAGTTTACAATATCTGACTATTACACGCCCTGACATATCATTTTCAGTCAATAAAATTGCACAGTTTATGCAAACACCATCAACCGTACACTGAACGACCCTAAAAAGAATCCTTCGCTACGTTGCTGGGACCACTACAAAAAAAAGTAGGCAGTTAGGACGAGCAAAGTTAACGAAATTTCCGTTACAAATACTATTTTTAACGGAAATTCCGTTAACTTTGGTCCGAGACAAAATTTCCGTTAAAAATACCAAAATCCGTTACAAAAATCCGTTACAAAATTTTTAGGTATTTGTAACGGAAATTCCGTTACAAATTCCGTTACAAATAAGGGAAAAAAAATTTGTAACGGAATTTCCGTGACAAATGAGGAAAAAAAAATTTGTAACGGAAATTCCGTTACTAATTTTTTTTTTTTGCAAAAAAAAATTCCAGAATTCCTGTAAAATCATTGCAAATTCCTGTAAATTCATGCAATTAATATTAATTCCTGTAAATTCATTCAATTAATATTCATTCCTGTAAATTCATTCAATATTTAACAAATATTCAATACATAAACAATATTCAACATTCAAAAAAGTAACATTCAAGAAAAGTAACATTCAACAAAATTAACATTCAACAAAACTAACATTCGACAAAAATAACATGAAAGACCTATTTCGATGGAGGAGTTTGATATCTTTGATCGCTCTGACCTGCATTAATACTTCTATCTTGCAACGATCCACGATCTGAAGGTTGTGGAGTTGTATTTGATTGAGATAAAACTGTTTTCTTCAGGTCTTCAAACATACCAAACATGTCATCATATTTCCTTTTTAAAATTTGATTATCCTGTAAAACATTTAAGATTCATTTATATTTATGTATTACTTTAAAATTTTATTGACTTTCATATACATACCTTCATTAGCTTTTTCATTTGATCGTTCATTTTTTCTTTTCCTTTTTCTTTTTCTTTCTCGATAGATCTTGCATTCATTTCAATTGAAAATCTGGTAGAAGCAGTGCTTGACTCAGCAAATGATCCTCCACCAAGTCCAATGTGCCTCCCTTTTTTGCTTTGAATAAACTTAGAAATGCATTTTTGTTGAATCACCTACGTGCGAAAAATAATATATAAGAAAATAAAACATTTGAATAATTTGAAATAGTAAAATAATTTAAAGCATACATCTTCATCCGTTGTTGGACGTAATTCTTGAATTTCATCACTTTTGTAAT
>LFYR01000852.1:135027-171576 GCA_001185155.1 Zostera marina | reverse complement strand
TAAGACTTACAACGACTTCGTTGTCACTACCAGAAGAACGAATCAATACATTGATTCGTGATGCCTCGATGCCTTCGCTTTGCAGATTTTCTCTTATTGCACGGAAAGGAATTGACCCTGTTTTATGGTTTAGTATCTTCTTACTCCGGTTTGTTTTGTTTATTTTTTATTTTCTCTGCGAATTCATATATAATGTTAAACAACTTACAATATAAAATAGTAAATTATTGAAGTATGGATGTATAAAAAACAATACCTTAAATTCTTCTTTAGTCCATAATTCTTCCACACACTTTTCGAAAGTGAATCGATCAATGTATGGAGGAAGACTAGCATACATCCTTTCAGTTGTTTCATCATCAATAAATGGGTCAAAGTATTTTTCTTTTATGTAGTTTCGATAACGCCTCCAAGTATTGTTGAGTTTGAATTTGATGTATTGATGAGCATTTGTGTAACCGTCTAAATCAAAATCAACCTATATAATAAAAATTGAAAAATTATTCGACTAAAAAAATCTAAATCGAAAAATAAAAAAAAACATACCTCAATGTACTCGAATGCTTGTCGAAAACTCTGAGATGTTTGTTTCGGCCAGTTCACATTCAATGGAAAAATTGTATGCATTTTAGCGACTCTATTGATCATAGCATTAAATTTCTTACGCAGATGTCCAGTTGGTTGCATGTGCGTTGGCTCCCATTCTATTTTATCTCTTTCACCTTGTTTGGGGTGATCTTCCGGATGATCTAAGTTTCTACCTCTTCTGTTTGGTAGACTCAATTCTGAAATAAAAAATAATGAGTCAATAAATACACATAAATCAATCAATTATATAATATACACATCGATTATAATTAGTTAGTTACCATCATTATCTCTGAGGTCCGAGTCGGAGTCGGAATTAGATTCACCCATTGTTGTTGGTACTTGAGTAGTTGGAGTACTCGAACCTTGAGGAGTTGGAGTTGGAATTTGAGGAGTTGAAGTACTTGGAGTCGAAGTTGCAGTCGGAACATGAGTACTTGCAGAAGGTTCTTCATGGTCGACAGAACTTCGTGTAAGTCGTTGTTTTTTACTAACCAATGCTTTTTTGGGTGCCATTTATAATCTGTGAACACAACAAAATATTAAGCACTTAAAATCAATAAAAACAGAAAAATAAATAAATTAAAAAATTACTCACAAATAATATATAAGCAATCCATAATTAGGCACTACAAATCTCGAGGTAGCCTTTTCAATACAACACTCCAATCTAATTTTTTAGGATCATCCACATAGAAACATTGTTGTGCTTGTGCTGCCAAGATAAATGGTTCGTCTTGGTGTTTTAATCGTTTAGTGTTTATAGATATAATACCAAACGTATCAACTTGTATCCCATTTGTAGATTGTCCATCAAACCAATTGCAATGAAAGAGTGTTTCTACATGATTTGGTCCATATTGTAGTTCGACAACATAATTTAATCTTCCATAATAGTTTTGTTGATTCACTATTGGGTTTACATCTCTAACACTTAAATAACATGATGTCTCGGCCGACACTAAAATCCCATCATTTTGAGTCTTCAGTTTCACCGAACTCGACGTACAAAGAAACTTAATACCATTCATTCTATATCCTTTGAATTTTTTCATATCTATATTTGGACCACGTGAAAGTCGCCAAATGCTAAATTTTACTTTAGGACATGTATCTATATGATCTTTGAACCATCTTGGAAATTTTTCATGATGCTTTCATGGGATACACATCAAATACTCAGAAACGTCCAAACTAGTAGCCTTCTCCGATGCCGATTGGACGGGAGATAAGCACGATAGTCAGAGTCAGGGGGCGTATGTTGTGTTTTTTGGTTCAAATTTAATATCATGGGGATCGAGAAAACAAAGCATGGTAGCTCGCTCTACAACCGAAGCAGAGTATCGAAGTATCGCAGACACAGCAGCAGAAATGGACTAGATCAGAGGGCTACTAAAGGAATTGGGTATACAAGTTCCAATGCCAGCAAAAATTTGGTGTGACAATTCTGGTGTGATAGCTATTTCAAAAAATCCATCGCACCACATGAAGTCCAAGCACTTCGCGATGAACTACCACTTTATTCGAGAACAAGTATTTGCTAAAGTACTTGAAGTTCGGTTCATCGGGTCAAAAGATCAGATAGCAGATCTCCTCACCAAGCCACTTCCACGACCAGCATTCGAGACATTACGTGTCAAGCTTACCGAAGAACTTCCGTTTCGCTTGAGGGGGCATATTAAAGGAGAATCGGTTACAATTAGTTAGTAGTTAACTAAACTACAATCAGTTACAATAAATCCTATATAAGGATATCATGTAATTAGGAATAACTCGTCAAGTTTTGCAATACAAATCTATCAACTCTTAGTTTGTAATAATGAGTAGCTATTTTATATGGGCCCCAAATGTCAATATATAATAATTCAAAGATTTTTGTAATTTTAGAATTACTAGTAGGGAAAGAAAATCGGGTATATTTTGTCATAAGACAATCATTACACATAACATTATCTAATTTAGGAATGGAATTGTTTGCTTTCCTAATTAGATCATATCTAATAGAAGATGGGTGACCCAATCTTTTGTGCCACGTGCTAACTGAGGTATTCTTGTTGACAAGGTAAACTCTTGGGTGTTCCAGGCTTTCTTTGGTTCCTTTAAAAATCGTGTAAAACCCATTAATTCTTTTACCCATAAAAAAAGTTCCTCTTCGAATCTTGTATCAAGCAGTGGTCGGGATAAAATAAGAAACAACATTTTAATTGTTTAGTCAATTTTGTTACTGATATCAAGTTAACATGGAAATCAGTAATTTTTAAGACATTTTGTAATGTCAGATTGTTGTTAATCTTGTAGTTTCCAATGCAATTCACGTGTTGTTTATGAATTTGGAAGATGAACAACAATGGGTTTTGTAAGGTTTCTTTGATCAGTGAGTGTGATGTTTGAACCACACATATGATCAGTTGCACCACTGTCAATTATCCAAGTAGTGGTGTTCTTAATAGAGGTATTGAAACATAGTGAATGAGTCTTACCAATGAGGTTGGGGTCATTCTGTGCCTCTGAAGAGTATTGTGTTTGTACTCTTCCCATGTTTACATAATGCCTTTCTTCATTTGTTTGCCCTTGATTTTGGTCGAGTAAGTTCCTGATTTGCTCCATCATGTCTGCTTGATTGTTCTGTTGTCCCATTTCATTTTGGAGTTCAGGTTGGTAGGAGGCATTGTTGACCCATTATTCATTTCCCCATCCTCCTTCATGGTTGTTATACCCTTGGCTTTGTATTTCAGATCCATAATTATTGTTTTCTTGTCAATGTGGGTTTTTAGAGTCTTCAGAGTAGGTGTTGTATACTTTTGATTGTGGTCTCTGAAATCTGAAATTTATGTTACTGCTTGGAGGATATCTACTCCTAAAATTTTGGGAGCTTTGCCCTCTTGCTTGTTGATTTAGAGGAGGTCTGAAATATCTCCTTTGATGATTAAACTGGGGTACCCCTGTTTGGTTGGATGGTCTTAGGCCCTGTTGATATGCCGGCATCTCTGTTGGGTATCCATGTAACTGATAACATGTGTTAATTGTGTGTCCTAGCCTTTTACATCCATCACAATAGGGTCTTTCCTCTTGTGGTTTAGGTGGTCTGTAAGGGGCTAGCTTGAGCTAACAGTGTTGTGGTTGTTTCTTTTGGTGTCTCTAAGTCTCTCTGTTGTTCATCTTGTGTCACCATGAAATATGCTTTGTTTAAATCAGGTTGAGGTTCAGTGAGCATGATTTGCCTACTGACTTGTTTGAAGCTTTCATTCAATCCTATTAGGAATTTTATAAGTCTTTCTTCTTGTATGACTTCAACACTCTTCTTGTTCATGTCATACTCATTCCACAGTTTTGTGAGTTTTGTATAATAATTGCAAACTGAGTCTTCACCTTGTGTGAGGTTGAAGATTTTTACTTGGAGTTGGTAAACTTATAAAGGTCCATTTTGTATATGGAACCTTTCTTTTAACTCTTTCCATAGAAGGTATGTTGTTTTGTAAAACAAGAAGGCTGATGATAGTTCTTGGCTCAATCCATTGAGTATCTAGGATCTCACTAAGGCATTGGTTGCTTTCCATCTCTCATCCTTGCCTTGTTCAGCTACTGCATCTGGTTCTTGTTCTTCACCTGTTAGGAATTTCGCACTGTTTTTGGATTCCACAACTATTATGAACTGTGCTCCAAATATTCCAGTTGTTTCCATCCACTGTGTTGCTGGATTGTCTGAGTACTGGTAGATAATATTTCCATTTGCCATTTTATATATGTTTCTGAAACAGAAGAAAAATATTGCAGATAATGAAGCTAAATCAAAATATAAAGAGATTAGAGGTGAATCTATGGAATGTATAGATCATGTAGATGTTCCTAAGCAGTTTCCAGTCTATAGTGCTCCTTGGGATCTTGTTACTTGGAGAAATATGGCTTGGGTTGGCAGGATAGAGGATCCTCCTAGCTAGACTTGGGTGGCTTGAGTATATGAGGGAGAATGTTGACCCTAATTTCGTGGATGATGATCCTGGTCTTGGTCCTCAGCCTTATAGTGATGATGAGGATTATGATGGCAGATTTGATGAAGTGTTGGCTGAAGGTTACAATGATGGTGAAGGTGCTGGTGGGATATATGGATTTAGTGATGACGAGGAGTATCCAATGAACAACCTATTTAATGTGTTAGCGGTTGATGGTAACAAGATGGCCAGGGAGTTGCTGAGGAAAGAGGGGGAGAGATGCTCACTGGGCTTCTTATAAAGAGAAATATTGTATTTGTCTTGGGGTTTGGGATAGTGTTTTTCCTCCTTTCTTGATTGATTGAAGGTTGTTGTGTTGGGATGTTTTTTTTGATAGGAAAGAAAACCAATTACTTTTATTTTGAAGATGAGTGATTTTGGGATTTTAACTTTTATGTGTCTATATTTGATGTTTTGAAAGGAAAAAAAAACGAACAGAAAAGGAATATTGGATCTTAACTTTTGTAAAAAAAACAAATAGATGAATGAATGAAGGGTATTTTGAGAAGAAAATATTATTTGCGTAATGTGTGATATAAATATAGGGCAAGTTTCTAGTGTGCCATTCTCTGGTGTGCCAAAAATGTGCCATCTGACGTACGTCGTTGGATCAGCTTGGGGTTGTTACAGCCGTCCGTTGTGACCACAAAAAACCAGCATATTTCTGGCGGCTTGGCCGCCGGTATTTTGGGTCCTGGTGGCTAGGCCGCCGGTATGCCATCGTCAGAACAAATGTCGCCAGCTTGGTATATTTCCTGGCAGTCAGGCCGCTGGCAATATATATAGTAAAATAGAATATTTATAATGTATATTCTACTGTAGTCATTAATAGTACGTAAATATTCAGTGGATTATTGCATGTTTCTAGATTTTATTAAATAGGTAGTAGTATAGACAGTACATATTTAGTATAGGCGTGTAGGTAGTATTGTCACCTCTGAATTAATACCGATCAGTTCATCTTGCTTTTGGTTAAAGAGACGTGTATCTGTGTAGATGACGGTGTAGGAGAGATTTTACGCGACCTATGGCAGTGGCTTTGTTTACTGTGTTTTGAGTGAATATAAAAGGGTTTAGGGTTTTCATTTGGGTTTGTTTTTTACGATTTTTGGACTTTGCGATATCGGCGTGCAACAGTCTTCCCGAAGTGAATATAGTCTGTTGGATTTATTTACACGTTCGACGATCGTCTCCCCAACTTACGTTCGTCGACCTCAAGAGAGGGGTATAGTCAAAATAGTGTAGTCAAAAATATTAATTAAACTAGGTATAATAGATCTTCAAGAATATAATATAGGTGTAAGTATAAAAATCTAGCTGAGACAAATAATCAATATAGTTGGTTTACACAACTTGTAATAGATAATTCCCTATTCACTATGTATGGCTGCTGGAAATACCTCGAACGATATCCCATCCCGCGTTGTACATGATGTAATGGTGGACGAATAAATAGTAATGTTGAACCATTAAATTTTTGATAGATGACAATCCAAGGGCCAGAATAAAATGGCACATCATGGCTCATACACACCTGAAAATTCCCCTATAAATATGTGAATGTGTAACCTATTATCAGATTATGTAATATGTGATTTTCAAAAAAAAAATTACGTGATGATTTAATGTAATGTAAAAACCAGAATGATGATTGTTGGATTAATGCTCTGATACCATGTTAGAATTTGTATATGATATTGTGATGTTGGAGATGATGATTTGATATTAACAATCGATAATATATACCTTATATTCTTATAATATTGAATAAATACTAGTTATGATATTTGAATATAACAGAGAATACAAATGCTGATATATGTATATTGTTTGATAGGTAAATGTAAAGAGATAATACAGTTCAGCAGTTGATGATATCTGATGCAGTTGAAACCAGTAAGAAGATTGAAGATGATGTTGCAGGAAGACAGATTGGTATCATGGAGATAGCAGATGAAGTGATGCCAAGAACAGATTGAAGAAATGTATCCTTGAAGTGGATTTGAATCTAGTAAGTGAAATGAATAAAAACGGTTTATTAATTAATTATTTGAGAAGATGATGATGACGAAGAAGGAACCGTACGGACCGACGGTCGACGTACGTGCAAAATTGCAAATGCAAAGAGACGAAATAAAAAGAAACAGAGAGAGAGAGAATTAATAATTACAGAAACCAACAAATAATTAAAGTTTGCATGGGTGACGAGGCTTGATCTTTAAGATTACGCAGAAAGAAGAAGAAGAAGAATGATTAAAAATAATCACATGAAATCAACTTCGAACAAGCCTTGGCCAAGATGCTGCATCTGATTGGCGTGTTGTTGCTGATCGGAGGACTGATCCGATGGACGAACAACCGGTGATGACTGAGATGCTTCGTTGAAGAAGTTGTGATGGGAGTGATGATAATACGTTGCAGAGGAAGATGAAGTTGACATGTGGTTGTTGTTGTGATGGTAATGAGAATTATCGTCATCTGACATGACAACAAATGGTCTACTAGACTGGTGATTGTACGAATTAGTTGAATAGAAGCCAAAGTTTCCCTCTTCTGCTCCCCCAAGTGATAGACATGGACCATTGCTGGAAAGAGTCACCTTGTTGTCGTTGCCACTGCTGCTATGGTTGAGGTGGTGGTGATGGTGGTTATGGTTTCGGTCCTTTGGGCTGTCTATGCACATGCTGTTGGTGGCGAAGGTACACACAGTGGCAGCAGAAGCAGCAGTGCAGCTGCTGATTGGGGTACCTGTGTTTGCTGTTGTCCAGAAAAAGATGCCTGTTATATAATAATACACATCCATCGGACAGAAAGTAAAAGAAAATAGAAGAAAAAAAAAAAAAAATCAAGCATGCAACAGGAACCCATCATGTGAAAATAGTTATTTATCATCAGGGAAAAAATGATTTTACTACTACAGATTTGTCTTGAGCTAATTTGATTCATGGATGTCTGGTTCTGCTGCTTTGTTTCATCATTTGAGGTTTCAGTGGAGTTATTCGGAGCAGACGGATCAGTTGAAGATTGTGATGTTGTCGGCTGTGGCTTCCTTCTCCTCCGGTTGTGATCTGCCAGTCTTTTTCTGCAACTCCTCTTCGCTTCATCAAATTCAACCAACACATGGAATCTACAAACAGATGCATCCATCCACACAATTTATCTCAACACCTATCTGATAAAAATCTTCAGATCAAAACATATACCTGCTGCATTGTTGGCAGAATCTTTGCTGGAGTCCATTCGCAACCACAACAGTAGCCTTTGAATGGAACTCGCAGACTTTGTGTCTTCTATGGTAATGCTTTGCTCCCGAGAGATCAGCCTTGCACCCTTCAGCTTGACATCTTGGGATCTGTTGGTTCATCTGATACAAACCCCTCGATCGACGGAACAGCCGATCTATAGCCAATGTGTCACCCGACGAGAAATACGTCCGGTGTCCAAGATTCAACCCAATCTGACCCACAGCCACCATATCACTGCAGTCTTCCATCTGCTCCGTACCCAAACCGTGCAACCAATCAACCGATTCAATTAATCAAATAATAAATTACATGTACAACCAACCAACCAACCAACCCCTGAAGCCGCAAATTAACACGTACCTTGATCAATCCATTGGGTTGGTGTTGGTGTTGGAAGTCAGGTTGCAAAGGAGAGTAGAAAGGAAAGTTTGATGGCGGCATGGGAAGCAAAGACGACTGGCAATCCAAGAATGGGTTAGCACCGGCATTTGACAGAAATGGAGGCGTGGCGGTGACAACCGGAGTAGGTGTAGCGGCTAGTTGGTGGTGGTGGTTGTTGTTGCCGTAGTCAACCCAATCCCATACCTGAGAATGCTTGTTGTTTTTGGAATCCGAAGTGTTGGCATTATTTTCCATAGTAGACACAAAGGATAACATGGAAGAAGGGACATATCCATTATCATCCTCAGAAGTAGAAGTGTTGTTCATCGCCGGCCGGACCGGAGGAGAGGAAGCTAGCTAGGTAGAGAAGGACGCAAGGAAGAAGAAGAAGAAGAAGAAAAGTTGAAGTTTGTTATTGTAAAGTTTGTTTTGGACAGTGGGTTTGTTTTTATGGATCTTCTTTGGTCGGTAGATGAGAAAAAGTAAGCAAGATATGGTTTTGGATATTCCCTTAATTAAGCATGTCTTAGCACATCTTCTCCTGCTTGAAATTCCTAATAATCAAAACATGTCTTGTCTTGTTTCGCATTTGAGTCTCCGTCTGCTCTCTTATGCAACAATGTACGTAATCTTGTCAGATGTTTGATAGAGATGTCTGTGTGTGTGTGTACGTTTTGCAGAGAGGAAGAAGAGGTGGGAATTGAAAGGTAAGCTGCTGGTCTGGTCTGGTCTGGCCTGGCCATGCCGGACCGGTAAGAAAGATCGACAACGACTGAATACATTGAGAGGAAGAATTGAAATGAAAAATTACTATCCAGATTCCTGAATTACTATTAGAGCATATATATATATATCATATATGTGTGTGATGTGGTATCAGTATCAGGCTATCAGCAAACAAAAACCATACGGCCAATCCAGCAGTGTTTTACCGATCTTGTCCAAACAGATCTATCGCCTCATTCCTAAGACATTGTTTTCCACAATGGGTTTTCGGTAGACTGTTCTGTCTATTCTCAACACTGTTTCTTCTGCTTCTTAATCGCTGATAATCATTCAAGCTACGGCCGTAATGATGATTTTCAAAATTTGATGATGACAGGTTGGGAAAATAGTTAAATCTTACATTACCCATTTTGTAAAATCATAAATATATGTACATCTTCGTGGACCTCTTTCAAATCAAACCCTCGATGCCTCCATTGTCTTGCAGATTCGCAGATAGTTAGATTGTAGATTTAGAGCTAGGTAGATACCTAGCTAGCTAGCTGTACACAGTGCACATGCATGGACAATTGCTGTACGATAA
The DNA here is from genome assembly GCA_001185155.1 of Zostera marina. Lineage (NCBI taxonomy): Eukaryota > Viridiplantae > Streptophyta > Magnoliopsida > Alismatales > Zosteraceae > Zostera > Zostera marina. The sequence continues at coordinate 162,064 of LFYR01000852.1, read as the reverse complement.
TTACAATCGCATCAATGTCTTCTCATCAATCACCCAACCATTATTGTACTGTTTTGCTTTCGAGGAAGAAGGTGTGGTCAAGACTTCAATCCATGGGTCCTCCCATGCAGTTGCAGTACTTACGTACGAGGTCTCATGACTAATCAATCTTTAACACCATTGTCTTTCTGTCTCTTCTACCAATCTTCTCCGTCTATCGACTGCTCTGCTTTCCTAATTCTCACCCTTTCCTGTTCGATTTTCACCATTTTTTGTTTTTAAATCGCGACGTCGTCTTCTACTATCTACCCTTCTCCTCCGGCGTCTTCTACTATCTATCTTCTACACTTGTCGTACGGGTCCAACAGGCCCATATAACAAAGTTTAATCGGATCTTCCGTCTAAGATAATCGGGCATCCGATTGATCATTCGATTTTGTTCACTTTTTCTTTTCTTCCTAGAGGAAAGCGGGATGGATCTGTAGGGTAAGTCGTCGTCTGTACTGACTTGCAATGCCTGCAATCGTCAGTTTGAGAATGAATCGGAGTGGCACCGTAATAATCTTAAGAGAAGGGTGAGTGGTTTTACTATTCTCACTTTTTTTTTTTACCATTTTGTATTAGGGATTTCAACAAGTAATTGTCTTGGTCTGTGACTCTCGGATTTTTTTTTTTTTGGGTTTTATGATTTTTTGAAGTTGTATTTTTCATGTGTTCTGTTTGATGATTGAGGTTATTGGGGCTCCAGGGATCACGGAGGTATTATATCTAGATAGAGTTTCAGTCTTAACCGAAGAAAAGAGAAAATATGATGCAGTTTCTTTCACATATAGCTGTATTATTTGTGGAAAAGAGTATAGAAGCTGAAGTTCCAAGACCCATTAACAACATTTCAATTCGCGTGCTTCACAATCTTCAAATCAAGTCATGACTGTAATCAAACTGGTTACGGATAGGGTGATGACTATGGATATTGAAAATAGTGATGATGATGAAGACGGAGAGGAGGTGGATTCGACTTGTTGTTTTGTCTGTGACCTGAGTCTTGAAACTATTGAAAACTCCATGGTTCATATGCACAAATAACATGGCTTTTTCATTCCTGATGTTGAGTATTTGAAGGACCCCAGGGGTTTTCTTACATATGACAGTCTCAAAGTAAGTGGGTAGATTCATTTCAAAGAGTTGTAGAATTTATTGTTTTTTATTTAAAGAGTTTCTAATTTCGATAGGTCAGAAGAGATTTCATGTGTTTATACTGTAGTGATAATTGTCACCCTTTTCAAAGTTTGGAAGGAGTGTGGAAGCATATGATAGCTAAAGGTCACTGCAAAGTTCGTTATGATGATGAGGAAGTTGAGTTGGAATAATTCTATGATTACAGCAACAGGTTTACAATAATTATATGATAACAATTATGATAATCTAATATTCTGTTTAAATTTACAATTTTTTTAAATTTATTTACAATTAGTTACAAAAAGATGATAATATCACAGTTATCACTCCCACATAAACATATAAGGAGCATTGCATATGATTCTACATCCTATAAGAAGCACAATCTTTCACAGATTGAAACACAAGCTATATGCTCATGGGAGTCCAACCTCTTGAGGCTTCAATCCTTGGCCAATTAGTCAGGGTCATAGCTGTATAAGAGATAGACAATGTTTTTACATTTACTGTTGCATTTCCCTATATTCTGTAATCTTGGGCTATGCCCAACCTCTTTTTTAGTAATGAAAGTTTTAATTTCTCAAAAAAAAAGGTATATATCTTTAGCTTAATAATTAAGTTGAGCTGAATAATTTTTTATTAAAATGTTCAATCAGTTCAATTTTATTCTTACCTTAGAATGATAAAAAAATATTTGGTTGGAAATTTATATTTGGTGTTGTGTTTCAAAGAAAATTAAAAAACAATTGAAATTTAACATTGATAATAAAGGCTATTTGACTATTTTATTACTTTCTCATCTTTATTTAATTTTTTACATTAGGATGATTTGGCTGGGACTTTTGCCTTTTGCAGTTATATTGATGTGGATGGTAAGCAGTTAGTGGCATCAGATTACAGCAATAGAAATATTGAACTTGGCAGTGGTGGTTTTGAACTAGTAATGACAGAGAAATCTTACTTTGGGTTCTCGTGAGTTTTTAAGATACTACCGTCAGAAACCACCACAATTTCAAGCAAATGATGTTGCCCTTGCAATTTCTCTAGCTTCAAGGTAACCAAACAATCATTGTATAAAAAGATGAATGTTTTGTACATTTTTATTTGAATGGTCTGTCAAAAAAGATCTGATCATTTACAAGTTTCAGGTATAAAAAAATGGGTCTTCCCACAATTCAATCCAAAGAAGAGATTGCAAAAAGGAAATTTATGAAGCAAAAGAACCGAACACAAGTAGATACAATGCAGTGTAAGATTGGAATGAAGAATAATATCATTAGAAACATCCCCAAGAATCTTTCTCATTGAACCTTGTATGGTTTGCTGCAATGCCAATCTTTTGACTGGATAGTATTATTTGCGTTAACATGATTTGATTTTTGAATCATGAATGTACTGAGGAATTGATTCACATTGAAACCAAAATCCATTATTAATTTGGGATGGTAAATTGAATATAAAATCTTCTTATAGTTAGTTACATGATTTGCTTATTTATCTTGATCTTTTTGTGGCCAAATATTTGTATGACTGTATGAGGATTAGGATTTGATGTTAAAATATTTTATTAATATCTTTTAAATGGTTGAGAGTTGTGAGTTTGTGACTATTTGTTGTGAATTGTTAAGTATAAAACTGTAAACCATTTGTTTTTATCAGTTGAGTTTGTGCAGGTTTACATGTGGAGAGGAGGAAGAGATATTGGTAAATCACTGAAATCCCTAAAAGCTTTTCTTCCCAGTTTTTATTTATTCTTTATTTCCAGTTTATAAACACAGGAATACCAAATACCAGTTTTCCTTAAGACAGACACCAGAGTCTGGGCATATCTTTGCATGGATCACTTAATGGTATCTGCATTTATTTTTAGCTAATCTCAGTTTTGATTTGACACTCAGATAAATGAATGGAAATTTGAAAAGATTACTGTCTTACAGTAGTGAATATATGATTTTCCTTGATATTTCTGTATGCTATTTATTCTCTCTACAGTCACCACAATCTTTTTTGGCGCACTTTAGTTCCATGAATGGTTGTGGTACATCCAAGTATCCAAGTTGGCTGTGTTTTATTCCTCACATCTAGGTCAGCAAGTTGAATTGAGTTCAGTTGAGTTGCCTTTCATTCATTCCCATATCCCCAGTGGGGACTCCATATCTTTTAATGGAATTTTCATATCTTTTCCAAGAAGAACATTGAACAAAAGCTTCCTTCTTCCATCATCAACAGACAACAGAAAGAGATCAAATTGGAAATTGGAAATAGGGTAATTAACATCATAACATGATGTTCTACCCAATTCGATTTAATTGATATGGAAACAGAAATCAAATTGAAGGAGAACAGAAAGAACACATGGAATTTAATTAAAAGAAGATAGGTTGTTGCTTTTTTTTCTTAAAGCCTGAGAGATAGGTCCAAATTATCATCACTGCTACTACTACTGCGGTTTTCCTGCTTTTCATTAATTGGAACATATGTGTCTCCTCCTCCACTTGCGATCTGAGCAAACCTTGTCACATGATGCTGACTACTACTATTACTATTATCAGGCGATCCCTGGGCAACAAAAGAACCATTCATGATAAACTCCAATGGCAAGCAACTGGCAACGATGGCGTGAGGGTTGAAATTGATGCCACCCATCTGCCGTCTTCTCTTGACAAGTCTCCTTTCAAACTTGTGGGCATTTTGATGTCCTCCAAGAGCCTGGGAGCTATAGAACTTTCTTTGACAGTAGTTGCAAGTGAAGAAGCGGTGCGGTATCTGTTGAAGTGACGATAGATGGCTACCGGAAAGTGTGAGTTCCAACGATAATGGCTCTCGTTGAAGTTCCATCTGATGATGATGACCCATAGCGGCCACAATAATGAGTGACGAAGCTATAGCCGGACTATTAAAGTAGCTTCTACGATGCTGTTTAATGATTGTTTCGATCGTCATGACAAAACAACCTGTTGATATTTATAAGTATATATATATCGGAATAGAGTGAGATTCAAAGCAAGCATAATGGACAGATGTTGATGGACTCATGGACCTCCAGGTAACAACAGTGCATGATGGCAGATGGGTATCGTAGGGACCATCATCATCCTTCGTTCAATCAAAAAAAAAAAATCATCATCCTTCGTTCTTCTTCCGATCCTGATCAAGTCTTGATAATTATCATCCATGATATTATTCTATAATCATCATCGATTTGCTATATATTTTCTCTATGTATGAACATGGTACATCTCTAACATGATTTGAGAGAAGGGAAGAAGAAGAATTGAAGAAGTTAAATGTGATTAGACTGAGAGAAGTCTGGATTGTATGATCAGTTGCAGTGACAGCTCTAAGGGGCCCCGACTATGTCGACTCTTCAAGACTTCATTATTGTATCTCATCAATTGTGCCGACACAAGTTGTTTTTATTGACAGATCTTAAACTTTAAATTTAAAATGTGCAGGGAGCACTACTTTATCCTCAATTATTTGAGTTTCATGAATTGAGTTTCATGAATTGGGTATAAAACTATAAATGTTTGAAAGTATTAATTAATTAGAATGAACTTTAAATTAGTAAGTATTTCAAATTTCGCAAAAACCAAACCCAGATGGATCCACCTCGCCAACAAATTCTTCAACAGGACCCAGATGTGTGGCGTTGTCGTCTAGATCACTCAATGGCTTGGGAGTCTGGTCGGATCCACCACCGGTCCCGGTGGTCACGAACTATTTCCATCTCGTTTACAAAATCAAAATCGAGGTTAGGACCGGACCCTCTTGGTCCGGATGGTGGATTTTCCCTTCCTGAGTCGTCAGGGTGGGGGCTCGACAACTACGATCTTATTTTTTTGTTTTTGTTCTTATTTTTCTTTCTCCGATCGTCACCATACATGAAGACATGAAGTGTAGTTAACTGAATCAAATTGTATTGCTCTGTAATTACATTTGAACTGTATTTATATATGTAATTAGTTACATTTCTGTTATAAAAAACTATCTATCCTACGTGGAGAGCATACGTAGATTGTACGTGGCTCCATACACCTGAAGCTTTACGTTTGTGAACCTCAGTGTTCGCTTCAGTTATGATTTCCCCCTTCTCTGTGATGATAACATTCGGAGGCGAGGGGGCGCTATAAGCAGAAGTGTCGGTTCAGGATGAGAAACAATTGTCGATTTAGGTGGCACAATCACCGATTCCCCAAGGGCGGTGATTTCTCCTACGGGCGGCCTTAATCGCCGACATTGGCGTAGCCTCACTCGCGGGAATCATTGATTTCACAGGGGAAATCATCGACCGCACAGAGGAGGTAACACTTAGCATATGTGCCTAGCCGCACTCAGAATTAATTCGACCTCGGCTGGGTCGGACGTCGGTGATTCAAACCTTCAGATTCGCCGATTCCTCTCCTTCTTGAGTTGAACCCTCGGCGAAGGATGATATCAAAGATTCAACCTGGTTGATTGTGTCAAAAAGGCTCTGCTCCAAGGCGAAATCGTCGATTTTCGACTGCTTGGGGGAGAGCTAGGGTTTATTCACGAGGAAGCCATGATATCGCCGATTTGAAGGTGTAAAGTGCTGGAAATCGACAATTGCTCTATGGTTTTGTGAGTGGATTAAGTGAGGATTAAAATAATCCGACCACTATTTATAATCTTTGAAAAAATTACAACCCTCCACAAAATCTGAAAATTACGAAGAAAAGATTTATGAATATCTTATTTTCTAAATAAGTGGAAATCGTAAGGAAAAATCGAATATGTTATTTCCAAAATAGAAGATATTTTCAGATATAGCCCTAAATCTTCAAAGATATTCCCATACCACGGGAAAATCGACAATTTCTGCACAAAGTCGTCGATTCCATGGGAATATCGCAAAATCTTAGTACATCCCCACCCTACGGGAAAATCGACGACTTTCACACAGAATTGCCGATTCTAGGGGGAATATCGCAAACAACTCGAAACATTCCGTCGCTTTGGTCGGATGTTTATCGAACATAAGGAGGGAATATCGCAAAAGAAATATGTTGCTTTAGTCGGATATTTATCGAGCAAAAGGAGGGAGTATTGCAAAAGAATCTGTTGCTTCAGCTGGATATTTATCGCCCAAAAGTAGAGAGTATCACAAAAAGAATCTGTCGCTTCGGCCAAATATTTATCGAGCAAAAGAAAGGAGTAGCACGAACGATGATTCATACGGTAAGTAAAATAAATTTTTTCAATACTTTTTATGCTTGTATTTTTTTCTTTTTTGTAGGTGTCATTCTATTGCTATGACTAAAATGAATCCGTCGCTACGGATATCAATTTTTTTTCTTTTTTTGTAGGTATATCATTTTATCGCTATTGGTAAAACGAATCCGTCACTACGAATATCCGTCTTTCTTTTCTTTTCTGTGGGTATCGTTCTATCGCTATGGTTAAAACGAATCTGTTGCTACATATATCAGTTTTTTTCTTTTTTTGCAGATATCTTTCTATTGCTATAGCTAAAATGGATCCGTCGCTATTGATCTAATTTTTTTTCTTTCGAAATCAATTCATCGCTATGGATCATCCGTCGTTATAGATCTAAACATAAATTATGTAGCTACGGCAGATATCAATCCATCACAACGGATGTAAACAAAAATTATGTCGCTATAATCAGAAATAAATCCATCGCTACGGATCTAAAAAAATTTATCGTTACGGTCAGAAATCAATCCATCGCTACGGATTTAAACAAAAAATTTGACGTTACAGCCAGAAATAAATCCATCGCTATGGATCATCCGTCGCTACAGATCTAAAAACATTATGTCGCTATGGTCTGAAATCAATCCATCGCTACGGTCGGATCAAAAACTCTATCGCTACGGCTAGAGATCCTTCCATCGCTATGGCTGGAATAAACATTTTCTCTTTGCAGGTAACACGGTCCGTTCGGGGGAGGGAGATACTGACGGTACATGCCCTGTCACAGATTCCTATTTGGGGGGGGAATACTGATGATATAGGATTGCACACATGTCCTTCCCATCAATAGAAACTAGGGTTCCGTTCACTTTATGACGGACTCCCGAAAGGCTCTCACAGAAGCGGAACCAAAGGTCCCAAGTCAACCCCTCAAATCGCCATTGGGTCTGGAAACTCGTCGATTCTGGGAGAAGGTCACTAGAGTCCAAGCAACTTGGCGATTTCTCCCAACAATCGTTGATTTTACCCATATCGCCGATTCCAGAGGCGTTACTTGCGTCCAGCCTGTCAGCCTTAATGGCCCAAGCACGATCTCCATCACAGATGGCGTCCCTAGAGACCTTATAAAAGGAGACCTCTGGAAGATATCTAAGGCATTAGCTCCACCCTTTTCAGAGCGACAAACATAGAGCAATGTCCGATTTGTTAGCCCAAATCGTCGATTCTCCCCAAAGATTTGACGTAAAACGGCTTTTGTGGATTCCAGAGCCTCCGACACGAGAAAACGACCTCTCGCACGACTGCAAGTGCTAGTGGGATATTTTGGTCCTCATCATAGGTAGTCCATACCCACGCACCCACCTGAGATTGTTCTCCCATTGTCCCCACGATCTCACTTTGAACATTTCTAGTCAAACACACCTCCATTCCCTCCCCTATCTAGGGAATTCTCCCCTTCTACTGAAACTCAGCTTGAGGATATACCTTGGGTTTACCTACTAGGGTTTGGTTCTACTAATATTGTTATTTGCTCTAATTTCAAATATCTCTTCATGGTCGTCCTTCTTCACTTCCAAGACGTGCGTCCCATTTGGCCCGTTGTTTCTGATGCAGAAGATCCTCTTATTGATGGTCATCCACTTCTTCCAATTGATCTTGTTGCAGCGATCGATCATCTGAATGTGAACCATGCCGAAGAGCTTTTTCTTGCACCGGTACTTGATGTCGTACTTCCTGTGGTTGCTTCTCATGTCGATGCGTCGATGGCTGATATTGAGGGCAACCTTCCTGATGATATGCACGTCGATGAAGACGATGATATTCTAGTTTAGAAATAAGGTTCTTGATGAATATTTATATTATTTATATCTTGATTAATCTAATTAAATATGAGCATCAGATTTTAGTTAAAGTTAATTTCAAATATATTCAAAGAAGAATCATATGAAATTAATTAGCTAATTAAACCCTAACCTAAAAACCATGGATTAAATTATTACAAACTACGAGTTAGGGTTAAATCAACTTAAATGATAAAATAAAATTGATGGTGTGTGGGCTCGCGCTAGGGTGCTCACACACAACTCTCTACAGTATTACTCTCTGATTCTCAACCCCCTCCCTGGTTGCACCTGGGGAGCTACTTATAACCTATCTTCTTGGGCCTACTGGACCCAACGGATCTGTTCGGCCCAGGGTCCGTTTGGACGGGCCCTGGAATCAACAGTACTCCCCCCGGCCCGGGGGGGGGGGGCTTAAGAGGCCGCCCAACTACTTCCTTTATGATGCTTCATGATTTGTGCCTTCCTTCTTCGCATTTTTTTTCCATAAATACCCGACTCCATGTGCCCACTTTCTCAATCTCGCGAGGACACAAATGATGAGCGCCCAAGACCTTTTGGAGGAGTTCGTCCGTGAGGTAAAGCTCCAACACTCTGCTTGGACTGAGTGCCTGCTGCTACCTGCCGACGATTTCCACTCTGTTGCTGTATTGGAGAGTCAACAGCTCAACTCTGTCTTGATCGACATCCACCGCCGTCTGACGTGCCCACCTCTTCTGGCGCACCGGTTGCTTCTGTTGCTGCTGCTGGCGCTGTGACCTCGAGATTCTGCTGTTCCTTACACGGCGCGACTGCTGCCGCTCCGGCTGCGGGTGGTGGCCGTCGTCGGCGCTCTCGCGGTCGCCGTGGTTTACATGGATCCCCGTCCCTTTCTGCTACTGATTTGCGACACCTTTTGTCGAGACCTTCTAAGTCGGGCCACTAGGCCTGCGTTTGCGCCGAATGCGGTGGCCGCTTTTGTTCGATCACTATCGAACATGGGCCTGTTGGCCCCTGCAGGTGAGCTATCTGGGGATACTTCCTCTTCTTCGTCTCTAGGTATTACCTGGAGGGAGGTCGTGTGGTTCCCTCGACTTGCTCCCTCTGCCTTTTTTTCTTTAATACACGTTTAGCTTTTTCCACTATTTTGCAACTTAGGGCATCTATTTGTGGCTTTTGCTGTAATTTTGTAGCGTCTCCAGGCTTGTAATGAATCTCAGCACTTAAAATTATTTTGAATACTTGTGTACTTTTAAATTTTGAACGCCTTTTCTTCTTTCGTGCCTCTGTTCATGCAGTTGACTTACCCTCACCGCCCGTTGTTAATCTGGCCCGTGTTCTACTCGAGCTCCGTTCGTCCGTTGATCCTCTCCCAAAACTGACCGATGTCCTTCGGCCCTACGGCCCCTTTCCGGCCTCGGGGCCGGTTCTCCTGTCGGGGCATCACCCTGGAAAGATCCGCCCTGCATTCATCCTGACCCACCGTCGGACGAGCTCGCCGTCCCCTCGAGCCTTGTCGCCCGGTATCTCGGGTGGCCCGGGTGTTCTTCGGACGTGACCCCGGGGCCGCGCCGTTCGTGCCACGTTTGGTCGTATGCCTTGTTTTCGGATGCGTCGGGCTTCAGGCCTGGTCGTGCCTCTATGGGCCGCCCTTCTGGGCCCATATCCCCTGAGATAGTCATGTATTAGTGACTCTTCATCTTCTGAGCCCCCATTCTTATAAATGTTATTGGTTTTGCTTCGCCTCTTACTACTTTCCTTATTTGTTCCTTGTTTCCCGCTTCCACTTTCTAAAACTCCGGTGATTTCCTTACAGGTCTACAATGTCTGATCCCCGCGCTTCAGTTGCCTCGCCTGATGTCATTGTCGACGACCTTATTCACTGCGCGTTCTCTCCTGCAGCGGATCCCAAGAACCCGCTCTCTAGGGCTTCTCCGTCGGCGTGTCAGGAAGCCCTCCGGCATCTTTATAAGTACAAGGACCACCCCAAGTACTAGTTTCCAGGGAAGCTTGTCGCTTCACATCCATCGCCCGGCCACATCACGATCTACATTCCCTATGTGGACACTCGCCTGACCTTGTCGCTCTCTCCCTTTTTTCAGGCGGTCCACAATCACTGTAAGGTGTCACTCTCGCAGTTTCCTCCGGGCGATGTAGATCGTATCCTCACCTTTGGCGCCCTCTGCGCGGAATGTAACATTGAGCCTAGTGTGCCCCTGTTCCTCAACTGGTTTCATGTGTACCCTCTGACCACTGATCAGAACCGCGTCCTTGTTGCCTCCCGGCGAATCCTCTTCGAAACCCTGCCTGATCGCGCGCATGGGTGGCGCGACTAGTTCTTCTTCGTGGAGCTGGCTTATCTCGGCCTCCTTAACTACGCTCCCGTTGGGTGGGAGCCGTTTGACAACCTGAAGACTTGCGCCGGCATCGTTCCTTCCCATCGCCTGAGTCACGCCGAGCTGACGACGAACGACCTGCTTGCTGATATTTCTCGCCATGGTCCTGTGAAGCCCAACTGTCTTGGGAATGGTTGGACCGTCGAAGGGCACTTGAGGCCCGCTGATGCCCACAACTGTGATGAAGTGGAGTAGGTTGCCTCCCCTCCTCGGAAGAGGAAGAAGAGGGCGACCCTGTAATAACCGGTTACTTATGTAATCGGTTATTGATTGGAAATAATCCAATTAAGGGTAAAACTGTAAATGACTAGGATTATTAAAATATAAAATAGGGATAGAAGGGAAGAGGACAATAGACACGAGGGGAGGAGAAAACGGAAAAAGAAGAAGGGAAGGAGGACGGCTAGGAGGGGAAGCATCGTGGCTGGGATCTGTAAGGTTGCATCTGTGGGAGGTGCGAGGCTCGACAAGCAGTGGAAGAGGTATGTAGAGTTACATTTTTCCACTCGGATGTATAGGGTTGGGGATGTGAAGAAGGGAAATGGATGGGTCCATTCTCTAGAGTTTAATGATATGAAGATCATGATGGTCACAATGACGTGATCCAACAGAACGGGGTGGGAAGATCAGATTTAATTCTGATCGGATCTAGTACTGGTAGGATACCTTGATAGATGTAGTTACTGTTAAGTGTAGTTGCTTGGAATGATCAGATTTATTTCCAGTCAAATGTAATTACTGTTAATTTTAGCCACTTGAAAAGAACAGATTTATTCCTGGTTTACTACTGCTAACGGAACAGATTTGTTACTGTTAATGGATCTGATTTAGAATAACCGGATCTATTCGGATCAGATTTAGTTTATGGTTAAGAAGTATTAATAAGTTAGTAGTGTTAAAATCTAGTTACTGTTAAGAGATAGTTTATTTTAAATCAGATTTCTCTCTAAAACAAATTAAGATGATGATGTTAAAATGTTAAGTTACTGTAATTGTATGTCTGTTGCTTTTGCTTTCTATGATTATATTATATGTGATTAGCAATTCCAGGGTCTTTCTGAATTATATATAAGCGACAGTACTAAAGATATTTTAGAATATGAATTTCTTAACATGTTAAAATGAAATCTGTTAATATTGTCAACAGGATGGTAAATCTGAATACGAAACAGTAAACGTAAATAAGCTAATACTTTTAAATTTGGGGATTGTCATGTGAGTAGAGTTAAATAGAGAATACTATATAATATTTTCCGAACGTTTAATCCGAGGTTTGTTTTCTACTCTATATTTCTTTTGCTGTTTCATATGTTAAAATGATAATAGGGTTGTGGAAAGAATTTACATGAACGAACATGGGGATAAGGATAGGAATGCATGTATGAATGGGTAAATGGATGAATGAAAGCATGAATGACGAATGACGAATGACGAGTGATGACCCATTAGGGGACATGAATGATAAATGGTTGATACTACTAGCCTAAATGGTTACATATGCATGTGTTATGTTGACTGAGATTTTTTAGAAATTGTTGGAGTATACACTTTACATACTGAGTGATGTGGTCACTCACGGATACATGACATGATGCAGGGAATGGAGGCAACCTTGCCTAACTGGAGTGGTAGAAGACAAAGGACTCGTCGGGAAGACGAGGCATGTCGGCGTAGGGGGTGAAGCGATGTAGTCATTGTCTTCGTCTTTGGTTGTAATAAGTACTGTGTTAGTTTTCGAATACTAAGTGTTTGTATAGTATTCCCTGAGGTGACTTTTTCATTTGACAGTAAAACTATTCATAATCATTTTATGAGAATTAAAACCCAGTTTGGAAGCAGGGTTTTACAAGTGGTATCAGAGCCGGAATTTTTTTTTCTTCTTCTTCTCAGGATATGGAGTCATATCCTGCTCACAGAGGGTAATGGGATGGGGGGGAAAAAGGGATATATATATATACATATGTATAATAATGATTATTAACAATTGTCGTATATGATTGTTGTAAGTGTTTTATGAATCGATGCAGATGGTACGAGCTCGAAGAAATGCCCCAGCACAAGCACCAGTGGCGGTTAGGCCAGTCATCGTGATTGACTTCATGAAAGTAGCGCCACCCATATTCCTAGGGGGTGACAACTTGAAGGATGCGGAAAACTGGTTGGAGGCAGTCCAAACCAGTTTTAGACTTTGGCACGTACCTACTGCGAGAGGATGCTCACGACTGGTGGGTTAGCACTCGGGACGTTCGGTTTCGAGGAAGTACTGAAGTGACTTGGGAGGAATTCAGAGAAGAGTTCGGGAAGAAGTATTTTCCGTTACACAAACGGGAAAAGATGAAAGATGAGTTCAGGGACTTGGTGCAAGGGGCGCTGACGGTAGATGAGTATGCGGGCAAATTCATCCGGTTCGAAAAGTACTTTCCCCAACTCTGTGCGGAGGAGGAGGATTGGGTACGGAAATTCATCCAAGGGTTGGAGTTCCAACTGGGAATGAGGGTACTCGCAAGCAAGCCCACCACCCTAGACGTTGCCATTGATGATGCACACCGATTACATGAGGCTTATGAGAGAGTCCAGAACAAGAGAAAGGTAACGGAGACGGGCAATTATAAGAAGGCTAGAATTGAGGCACCATCCAGTTCGAGTGGTGGGCGCAGCAGTTGGAAATGCGAAACCTGCTCCAATTACCATCGGGGAAGGCATGTCGCAGAGTGACTAGGGGGTGCTTTTCATGTGGGAACGGGTCACCGGGTGCGGGACTATCTACACAAGTATGCAGAGGTACAGCGAAAACATACGACCGCCAAGGCTTTCGCACTGGCCGGGGGAGAGGCAGAAAAGCAGTACGACGTCGTAACTGGTATGGATGAATAGTTTAATTATTTATTTTTATTCAAGTAATTATTTGCAAAAAAAAAAAACTTAAATCGTGACTGATGATTGGTTGATGGTGCGTCAACATGGAATAGGTCGAATAGTGATCGATCGTCATGTGGGTCGGGTGTTGTTTGACACCGGCTCAACCCATTCATTTATAGCTGAGGACCTGGTCAAGCAATTGGAACGGCAACCGACCAAACTACGAGTACCATTGAAGGTGCGGGCCCCAATCGGTGGATACTTATTTTCCGATGACCGAGGTAGTAATGTGGGAACAACAACTGCAAGCAGATTTGATACCATTACAAATGAAGGAGTTCGACGTAATATTGGGCATGGATTGGATGACAAAATACTGCGCGACAGTGACATGTAAAGAAAGGCGGGTGACCCTCACCGGTCCTGGTCAGCAAAAGATTGAGATCAGAGGGGTGAGAGACATAGCACCCGGCAACATGATGGCAGCAATGCAGACAGAATCGAGTCGCATGAGGGAAGGTGAGTGGTGGGTGTGTTGTTACGCCCTCACGGTTGATAATGGACCCCAAGTCATAGAGAAGATTGATATAGTCCGAGATGGGGCCGGTCCTCCTGATTTGCAGCCTCCTACCTACGCCGGTGAGAGCAAAGAGGAGGACTTGGACGCTGATCTTCCCGACTATGTTTCGCCTACTCCCCCGTCCTGACTGCCATGACTCCTTTTGTGTTGTTCCTTTTTACTTTTTTTTTCCGGACCTGTAAATAATAACACTTTTTTGTTTTCGCATATCGTTTTCACGTTCTTACTTTTATGCTTTTATTCGGGGCGGCCTAGACGGACCGGCTGCCCTTTCGTGGCCTTTTGGCTTTAGGTGCATTCGGGCATCTTTGGCGGCGGGTCCCTTTTCGTTTCTTTTCGTATTCTTATGATTTTCGAGCTGGCCAAGTGTACCCGGGGGGGATTGGTTCCTCGACCGCGCAACTTCCCCCAGGTGCTTCAATGGCGGGTTCTTGTTTTTCCGATTATTATTGAGGGAGAGTCATAATATTGGGGCGAAATTCGGGGCGGGCCTTGATTTCTTCATTCCGTGAAGGAAAAAAATAGGGAGAGAGAAAAAACACAGTGTTAGCTGTTTTTTGTTCATGTCGCGCCATGACGGCACTTTCGGCCCTCAACGCTTGTATTTTTCGAGGTTGTCCGCGTGCCAGATCCTTTCTATTTTCTGTCAGTCCTCGTAACTGAGGCGGAAGATGCTAGGCAGGATTTTGTCGACGATCACGTACGGGCCCTCCCATCTTGGTGATAGCTTCCCCTTAGTTTGATCAACGCCCGTTACCTTGGCGTTTCTCAGAACTAGGTCACCCGGTGCCAAGATCTTTTCGACATCCCTCTCGTTGTGGTACCTCGCTACCCTACGCTTGTAAGTGAGGTCTTTGAGGGCGGACTCCTCTCTTCGCTCTTCTACGCACTCGCTTGCAAGGAGCATCGCCCTGTCATTCACTCCTGGCTGGAACTGCTCTATCGTAGCCGTGGCCACACCAACTCCGCGGGGGCCACTACCTGTATTCCAAACGCTAGGGCGAACGGTGTCTGGCCCGTGGGGTATCCGAATGGTTGTCCAGTAGGCCCATATGATTTCCGGGATCTTGTCCGCCCAGGTACCCAGGTACTCGCCCACCTTTCTTTTCAGAATGGATACGATGGTGTGGTTTGTTACTTCCACTTGGCCGTTTGCCTGTGGGAGGTAAAACGGGGCGAAGCTCAGCTTGATTCCACTGTCCTCGCAGAATCCCCTTAGCTTCCTCCCCGTGCATTGCGTTCCATTGTCCGTTATGATTTGAATTGGGACTCCGAAGCGGCACACGATGCTTGTGAATACGAAGTTCACCACGTTGTGCTCTGTGATCGCGCTGGTGGCCTCTGCCTCGGCCCACTTTGTGAAGTAGTCCACTGCCACAAATAGGAACTTTCTTCCCCGTGACGAAAGGTCCCACAATATCTATCCCCCAACGTGCGAAAGGGACGGGTGTCGTTACTATCTTCATCAAGGTAGACGACCAACTTTGGACGTTTGAATGCCGCTGGCACTCGTCGCACCTGTCCACTATTTCTTCCGAGTCCCTTATGACTCGGGCCAGTAGTAGCCTTGCCTAGCTACCTGCTTTTCCAGTGCCCGGCTCCCCTGATGGGTTCCGTTCGCTCCCCCATGGATGATTCACGCGATTGCCCTGCCATCTTCGCGGGAGACGCAAAGTCGCAGCGGGGCCTCCTCCGCGGCCGATCGGCGGTACAACTTGTTCTGGACGATCGCGAACCATGCTACCTGATTCCTCAGCTTCCTGGCCTCCATGGGGTCTGTGGGTTTTTCGCTTGATTCGAGGAACCTCATGATGGGGGTCCTCCAGTCCCCCGCGGTTATCATGCCGCACACCGCCACTCCGCGGGCTTCTCTAGACCTCGTCGGGTGCTCTTGGTTCTCGATCCGGACCCATCTTCCTTCTGGACTTCCGGGGGATGCGCCTAACTTGGTCAGCGTGTCTGCCTCGCCGTTGCTCTCTCTCCCTACTTGGGTTATCCTCCACTCACCGAGCCACTCTGATGAAGCACTGAATATGCTACCAGGGCTCGCAGTGGTGCGAGGTGATGCCGGAGGCTTTGGAGTCCACGACGCGCGCTCTACGTCAAATACCTGCAAGTGGAAACTAGGCGATTCTAATGAGACTCGTCGAGTTTCTTAGTGATGCTCTGGTGTGAGAGAGGAACTTGAATCGTGCCTTTGAGTGTCCCCTTGGGACCCTTTTTATAGGGTCTCGGAGGGCACAATCAAAGGCGGACATCGCGCCTATGATCATATATGGTAACATTTATGACGTTGGCTGCCGCCGAGTAACGGTCGTAAGTCGATGATTCAGGTATGGAAGTCGCCTAGTTAAGGCTAACTAACCGAGTTTCTAGGGGCAAGATGTGCAGTCTACCATACTGCCGATCTTGGCCTTAACTCGGCGACTTATCCTTTATGTCGGCGACTTGGTAGTCCAATCGGGCGACTTACGGGCTAACTCGACGATCTGGATGATGAACGTGTTCCGCACTGTGGGAGCTCTCCGGGGGTCCAGCCAAAGCGACGAAACCCTAGTCCTTGTTGAAAGGCGTTGCTGGGAGTGACTGCCGTAATCAGGTATGTCTCACCAGTACTCCCCCCTGAAGAGAGCACAAGAAATATGCGTGTATCGCCAGTACCCCCCCCCCCAACCAAGGTTCAGTGTGTGTGATCCGCACCAAGGCTGAAGCGACAAGATGAGATCGAATCATTCCGCCCACAGTGACGTACTGATTCCGGATCCATTAAGACCTAAGCGTCAAGAATGGATCGAGTTCCAGGCCACGGAAACTCTGTTTATAGTCCTTCCCTGATCAAGGGTGACTGCACTGTGTTTATCAAGGCCGAAGCGACAAGATAAATTTCGGCCAAAGCGACGGAATCTGATTCAGGCCGGAGCGACAGAATCAGGTTCTAGCCAGAGCGATAGAACCGAGTTCTAGCCGAAGCGATAGAACTAATGTTTATAGTCCACTCTGATCAAGAGCAACTTAAAGTCCGCAACGACGCCCCCCTTCAAGGCTTAAAGCGACAACATGGGTTGAGATCGTTAAGGCCAAAGCGACAGAACGATCTCTAGTCTATCAAGGCAAAAGCGACAAGATAGATCGACTCACTTTTGGAGTCTGATTCTGGCCGAAGAGACAGAATAATAGTTGCAAAAAAGAAAAACATTCTGGCCAAAGCGACAGAATAATACCTGCAAAAAAGAAAACATCCTGCAAAACAACTAAATCAGTCTAAAACGCATATTACTATTGACCAATTTAACTTACCGTGCGATTTTACCTCTCGCGATATTCCTCCTTTGCTTGAACCAATCCTTGGTGAATCTGGCCGAAGCGACAGACTCACCGTGCTCATGTTTGACGACTTCTGGCCAGGGCGACAGAAGTGTCGGGAGAGCTTGTGATACTCCCCCCTGAAATATGACGATCTCTGGCCGAAGCGACAGAAAAGTCGGGAGAGCTTGTGATACTCCCCCTCGAAGTTTGACAATTTCCGACCAGAGCGACAGAAAAGTCGGGAGATCTTGTGATACTCCCCCTCGAAGTTTGACAATTTCCGGCCGGAGCGACAGAAAAGTCGGGAGAGCTTGTGATACTCCCCCCTGAAGTATGACGATTTCTGGCCGAAGCGACAGAAAAGTCGAGAGAGCTTGTGATACTCCCCCTCGAGGTTTGACGATCTCTGACCGAAGCGACAGAAATGTCGAGAGAGCTTGTGATACTCTCCTTCCTAAGATACTATATGATATCCTAAGTCGGCGACTTAAAGTGTTAACTCGGTGACTTAGCATCGGGGTTGTTCTTTGAGAAACCTGGAGGTTTGCTGACCTAGATCGGCGACTTTCTTATAAACTCGGCGAGTCTTAGTATGAGCTGGCGGATCTCTTAGAGAATCCTTAGGATCTTGGGAAATATTTGCAAATTTTCCAAATATGGAAGTTTCCTCTTCGTATCCCGTGATTTTTGCCCAAACTCGGCGAGTTTGCAAGAAGCTCGCCGAGTTTGCAAGAAGCTCGCCGAGTCTTGTGGATTTGGAAATCAATCAACGATTTTCCTTCGCGTAATTTCTGGATTTTCCGGGGGGGTTTTGCAATTTGTCCAGGGTCTATAAATAGTGAGTCGATTATTTTAATCCGCACATCACTTTCCCTTATTTGCTTTAAACCCTAATCCTTTGTTAAGTCGCCGAGTCTCTTTCTAACTCGCCGACTTTCACCACAATCACCAGTACTCCTTTCCAAGTCGCCGAGTCTACCCTTAAATCGCCGACTTATGGCAGACCAACAGTCGCTTCCTCAATTGACCATGTCGGAGACCGAGGCTCTGGTCGCCGACATCCTGAACTCTGATATGGATGAGAGCTTAGCGGGGGTGCTCAACACCGCCGATTCTCTGATCCCCTCGCCTTCGCGCGGTGGGTCGGAGATTCCGGCTGTTGATGCGCCGCAAAACGCTAAGTATTTTGCTACTGCCCGCGAGTTGCTCAGGCTAACTCCGGAAAACTCGCCGAGTTCTAACAAGAAGTCGGCGAGTTTGAGGGATGACTCCCTGGCTCTGGTCGTGGCAGGGCCTTCTACTGAACCGGGCGAGATTCCCCCGAGTCTTGCAATTAAGTCGGCGAGTCCCCTTGGGAAGTCGCAGGCTAAAGGCAAGGGGGGTGTCCCCATTTTCAAAAGACCTCGCCGTGTGATTACACTGGGATCGGCGAGTTAAACACCAATATCGGCGAGTCTGGACCCTAAGTCGCCGATATTGCCCCCTAACTCGGGGGAAGAATTTGAAGAACCTGCACCTATCCAAGTGGTGGAAGCTGAGAGGCCGATAGACGGATCTGAGAGGCCTAAGAAAAGAAAGAGAAAACACCCCAAGCATGCAAAGAACACATCTTGCGAGGGTAGTGCCCCCATTCCTCCTACTTACGGGATGGGGGGTAGAGGCAAGACGCATTTCCCCTCTGCGGAGGGTGTACGGGTTCCTGAGCCCTTTGACTATGATCAGGAATTGGAAGTTTACCGCGGCCAGAGCCGACTCCGCACAGATCTTGCTGACGGATCGCAGACTCCTCCTCCTCCCATGGAAGTGGACAAGGATGGAGACCACGTGAACCTCCCATTTTACGAGGGAGTGGAGAACCACACCGGCTACGCACACTGTGAGACCTTGCCGGGTGGTGAGATCAGATTGCTACCCCTCAGTGACACGAACGAGGGGTCCTTTGAAGAGGTTTCTGTTAATGCACCTCTCGTGTCTCAGAATGAGACTGTGCATCCATTTTCTATAACCTCTGCACTTGAAGCCCGAGAGATTTTGCGCGGGATTCGCATATCTGGGCATTTGCGATTATGGGGGTCGCGATATCAGCCCGCGAATCTACCTCCCGCGGGGTTCCAAGCCATACCCCGACTCTACTACAGGCACTTCTCAATGTTACCCATTTCTGCGCTGATGAGTGAAGTGCTGCTGAAAGGGGGTGTCTCGCTGTCGCAGATGCAGGCAGCGTTTTATGTGTATCTGAGAGGGTTCTCCAACATCTGTTGAAGCTTGAACATCCCTGCAACAGCCGCCTTGTTCTTCTGGTTCTTCAAATTTGCCAAGGCACCCGCTTCCGAATCTGGTCGGTTGGGGTTAGCGAAGCGGTTCAGCGGACGTGAGCTGATTATAGAACTCCCCACTAACTATGAGCCACAGTGGAAGAGCGAGTTCTTCTTTATTGATTCGATGTTTGTACGCGGGAGTCGCGTGAGGTGGGCCAACGCTCGCCACGTACATCTGGATGTTCCTTGCGCTTTGAGCAAGGCTGAACTGAAGCACGTGAAGGAGATCTCTTCTGCTCTTGCTTCTTTCGATTGCGGGCAAGGAGTTCCTTTCGCTTTGTGTCAGCGGGAGGACTTTACCTTTTCTGACGTGACACATTACATGCGGTCAGAGGACCCTTCTGGAAATCCTATTAAGAAGAAGAAGGGAACACATCTCTACCGCGAGGCGGTCCTTCCTCATTTGGCCGTGAGAAAGGAAGGTCCAAGGATTTGGCCCTCGCAGTACCTTCGAGACTGGGTCGAGCTCGAGGTCTGTTCCAGAATTTGCCCCCTTCAGGACTTCTTTTTATTATCCGGGCTTGTTCGACGATGAAGGGGTGCGAGCGAGGGCTGCCCAACTGCTTCTGACAAAGCCTGGGGATTGGATACGCGAGGAGCTCACTAAAGCTCTATCTGCTGTAAGTGATCCGAAATCGCTTTTTATTTATTTATATATTTTCTAATATTTGTTTTGTTTTGTTGTAGGCCGCGTATCTATAGAATGCTTCGATTGGGATGCAATCCTGTAACGACACACTCCGATCCCAACAAGAGTACGACAAGCTTGATGACAAGGATCAAGCTGTCTGCAAAGAAGTGTGGTCGATGAGGAAGACCCTCCAAAGGAACAAGAAGTTGGAGGAGAAAGCTGCTGAGCAAGAGAAAGCGATGGCGGCGAAGAACAAAGAGTGTGCTGCGCACCGACTCGACATTGCAAATCTTCGCCAAGAATGTGACTCTTTGAGAGAATCTGAGTCGCATCTCACTGCTGCCTTAAAAGATATTGAAGGCCTAAAGGCGCAGCTGAGTGCAGAGGTTGGAAACGCGATGGTTTCTGAATCACACATTCAGAAACTTCAAGTAGAACTTTCTGAGTCAACCTCTGCTTTGAAAGATCTGAAAGACCGCTTCTCTCAATCCACGGAGAAGTCGAAAAAGATGAAGGAAGCTGGTGAGACATGCCTGATCACGTCATTCACTCCCAGCAACGTCCTTCGACAAGGACTAGGGTTCCGTCGCTTTATGCCGGACCCCCGGAGAGTTCCACGAATTCGGAAGGAGTGTCTACGTCAAGTACTCAAGGCAGCACCTGAGAGTCGCCGATTGGGACTACCAAGTCGCCGACTCCAGGGGTGAATCGCTGACTCTAGGCCTCGTGGACAGTTCTGGTAGACTGCCACTAGGCTCATGGGGAGTCGGCGATTGAACCTCTGGATCGGCGATTCCCACACCTGAATCGCCGACTCCCAGCCGTTACTTGAGTGGGCCCACGTTATTAAGGCACTCCTTAATAGGATACCTTAATGGGGTGGGTCCCACGCTAATGAATGGGGAAACGTCCCCCAGGACCCTATAAAAGGGGTCCTTGAGGGACCTCTACCCTCACGTCATTCCCACTTGACACATACCAACCAGAGCAATACTTGGAGCCTGAATCGCCTACTCCCAAGAGAGTCGCCGATTCCCCTCCCCTTCTGCAGGTACATTGACGTAGAGCGTGCGTCGTGGACTCCAAAGCCTCCGGCCCTTCTCGCGACCTCGCGAGCCTACTGGTAGCAGATTTCGTGCTTCATCAGCTGGCGTCGTCTGTGGGACTATCGAACTACGATATCCCGTCGTAATCGCGAAATTTTCTTCGCAAAGATCAGCTCGATTCCCTTAGGGTGAGTCGCTGACTTTGTGTCAAGGAATCTCCGATTCACACAGGCAATCGCCGACTCCGCCCAGTGAGTCTCCGATTGCGGGTTATTCTGCTAGCTAAGAGTGTTGTCCACGGCCAGACTCGAAGGAAAACTACCTAAAGCAGTCACCGATTCCACTAGTGTCTGTCGCCGATTCCACCTTTGTGAATCGCCGACTCCCATAGTGAATCACCGACTCCACTTGGTTTTTTTTCGAGCCTCTACTCAGCTCGAAAATAAAAAAAACCTAAGGCCAGTCGCCGACTCCACCTACTGAGTCGCCGACTCCACTGGGTTTCTTTCGATTTAGCCTAATTAATACCTACGCTCCGGTTGGAATTCGCTTTTGTCATCTATGACATCTGAAAGGCAAAAGCACGATTACCATCTGAGAAACAAGGGTAAATCCTCAGTGGTACCCGATGGGGCACAAACTGAGCATCCTCAACCAAACATACAAGTTGAAAGGTTCGAGGATGCCCAAACTGATCTGCCCCCTCGGACATCCATCTCTCCTAATCTAGAGGCAAGGTTGGTTAACTTCATAGATAACATTGAAAGAAGAGTTAGCAACCTTGAAAAAGCAAGGAGTCAGAGAACCATCACCCGCAAGAGAGCGTGTGAATCGGTTTCTCGTAATTCTCCAACTACGGAGAAAAAGAAAGGTCCAGAGCCAGAAAAATCAAGAGCTGGACCCAGTAATAGTCGCACTGATAGGACTCTTACAACACGATTCGTAGAGGACCTCCGTCGGAAGCTGGCTGACACTCTAGTCATCAGCAATCCGATCGAGTTCTAGTCAAAAGCGCTCCTTTCCAAGAGGACCTTTTGAAGCAAAAACGCTCCTTTCCAAGAGGACCTTTTGAAGGTGGCCTTTCCACCAACCTGGTGGGTACCCAGAATAGAGTCGTACGATGGTTCGAGTGATCCACAAGATCACGTCAACCTCTACCTCAGCGTTCTGGAACCGCAAACCACTGATAACGCACTGCTGTGTCGATCATTCCCCGGCATTCTTAAGGGCAATGCCTATCGATGGTTTTCTGGTCTGCCAGCCGGATCAGTTTCCAGCTTTGCAGACCTCGCATCCAAATTCATCGCCCAACACGTGGGGATGATTAGGATCAAACACAGCGCCAATGCACTACTGACGCTACGACAGGACAAACTGTCTTTAAGGGATTACACGATTAAGTTCACTTCAATGATGACAGAAGTGAGCGACTTAATCCCAAGTTTGGCCATTGCGGGATACACAAACGGGCTGGTACCCTACTCCCCTCTGGCCCTGAATCTCACGCTCCACAAAGTGGAGACCTTACCCGACCTCTTCCAACGAGCTCAGTCATTCATTGAGGTGGAAGAGCAGAATGAAAACAAGCTAGTGGAACTCGAGAACACTAGCTTCAAAAAACAGAAGTTCGAGAGAAAGAGCTACAATGACTCCTCGAAGAGATACACTAGCAATGCGGCTGATTCCTTCAGAAAGGATTGGAAGCCTAAACATGATAACAAAGTGTATCAAACATCCGTCAAACGATCGCCAAGGGGTCCACCTCAACCTTGGAGGAACCGGACCCCACTAACAATCAGCAAAGGCGAGCTGTTTGAAAAACTGAGGAACAGAGCGGATCTGCCCGCTCCTCGCTCTATGGACCCTGCAACCAAGGATCGCCGTCAGAAAAGTGGAAAATTCTGCGAATTCCACAAGGACCACGGCCATCTGACAGACTATTGCAGGGAATTCTCGCTTTATGTCGAGCAATTAATTTCGAACGGTGAACTTGACAGCCTGGTCAAAGAATCCCGGGATCGAAACAATGGCAAGTCTGACGTGAATGGGAAGCGCCCACGCTCTCCCTCACCAGACAGTGACAATAGCGAGGACCACCCACGGAAAACGATCCATATGCTATTTGGTGGTAGACCAACAGGAAGGCTAGCATAACTAAGAGGAATAGGAATAAGCTGTCACCCAAAAGTCCTTGCATCTGGCACACGGACAACGTACAGCAACATCGCGCTTAGTATTAAGCGCGCTAGAGCCTCTTAGTTTATGTGTCAGTTTAAAAATTACAAATCTTACTGTTGTAATCTTTTAATAAAATTTAAATTTATCATCTACCTACGACTCTAGCTAGCACCCCACATTATGAATCTATTTTTTCGCTATTGCCTTAATAGATCAAAATTATCTTTAAACACATTATGATTCAGCCCAATCTGGTCCCTTCAGCCTAGATATGGGTCCAAAAAGTTGCTCTGTCATCATGGCCAGAGTTCAACCACGCATTAGGGTCTAAAAGCAGAGTCCTAGGTAGTTGATAGGTACAAGTGAACCCAACCACAAGAGGTTCTAAGTACCCACCACAAATCAGAATCTATCATGTCGCTACGGCCTTAATAGATTAGTAATCGTTTTAAACAATTTCACCCCATCTCATTGTTACATCTTTGACATGGGACAAAAAGTTGCTCCGTCACCTCGGCCGGAGCAAAACTACAACTCTAGAGTCTTAGGATTGATAGTATCTTTTTATTGTTATCTTTCGACATATTTGTTATCTTTCGAATTTGTTAATCGATATTGCAACCTACTATTAGTTGTGAAATTTAGTTTATTTTCGCGAATTTAACCGTAGACTGAGCTACGATTCGTACGACCAAGTCTACGCCCAGAGTGGCTAGCGATAGGGTTAGTCTAGTTTACGTCCAGAGAGGCTAGATTACGACTTGCGAATCTAGTTTCGGGTCTTAGTTACAATTCAAAAGAATAAAGTAAATGAACAATTGAATAGAAAAGCAAAAGCGATTAATTTCATTAAAAATTCAGATTACAAAAAATGATAGCAATTACAAAAAGATTGCAATTATAAAATCTATTCTTGCGCGGCTTCGTCCTTTATCTTGTCGAGAGCCTCTTTATTCTTCGCGAGCTCTTCAGGGTGCTGCTCTATCCACGCCATTATGTCCGTGATGTAGTCGGGGGGTAGAGCAGGAAACACGGAAGGACCAAAGAATATAAGCTCTTGAAGCTGGTCGGATTGGTAGCGCACGTCCAAATCCAATCCTGCAGCTCTATCAGTAAGTGCGGTATTGTCATCCTTCAGAGTCAGAACCTCTTCTTCCGCACTGGCAAGCTCGCTTTTCAGCTCAGTAGTTTCCCTTTGGCTCTGAGCAGCTTGCTTCTTCAACTCCGCTATCGTAGCCTCAAGCGAGGCCACGTGCCCTTTCTCACTAGCTAGTTGGCTCTTTAGGTCTTCAATATCTTTAGCACGGCCAGAGCTAGCAGCTTTCAGATCTTTGCGAAGCACCAAGATCTTCGTGACATACTCGTCTATTTCCTTCTGCTTGGACTCAATGGTCTTGTCCTTCTTCGGCAGAATATTGTCACGGAGGTTCTTCATCCTGGACCTCACATTCTTCAGCTTGTCGAGAGCCTTCTCGCTCTCCTTGAACTTTGCGTCGAGTTGGTTGTATTTTTCCTGAATCTTCTCGACGTCATGGATAGAGTCTCCATGATAACAAGCATGTGCCATATAACACGCGGCATTCATATGCTTCAGTAATTCACTCCTGCACCAAGTCCCAGGATGACCCAAGAGGAGTGACATCGCTTCCCTTCGAGTTTCAGCACTAGCCATAAAATCGGGAAGTGTCACTCCAGCAGAAGTGTAAGGCTCATAGCCCCTGGGAGGTGGTGGTGCAGAGCGAGAGCTCGACCCATGCTCAAAGGTCCGGCGAGGCTCGTTGCGAGAGGTCTTCCTTTTTCGCAATCTGATCAGCTTGCCCTCTCGGAACCTCTTGCGCATGTGAAGAGGAGCAGCGTCGTGATATAAAATAGAACGTTTCTTTCCGCTCTCCAACTCCTTTTCGGTAGGTGGTTCGTGCGCCTCTTCCACGTCCTCGAATGTAAAGTCTTCCCTTTGGCAAAGGACAAAGGGAACACCGCACGGCACAGAATATGCAGTGAGTGTCCGCGCTATTCGATTCGAGGCTTCAATGTCCCTCGTAGTCATCTCAATCGAGGCGTTCATGTGCACTCGATTGGGGTCATTCCACATTTCCCGACTCCCGGGAAGAAATTCAAAAGTAATGAAAATGAACTCTCTTCTCCAGTTGGATCCGAAGTTCGTCGGGAGCTCATCGACGATGTTCTTGTCGAAATGTCGTCGCGTGAACCCAAAGCGACCGGATGCAGACTTCTCTTTCGTGAGCTTGTAGAAGTACAAGAACAAGCTCGCCGTCGCAGCAATGTTGAGCCCCCAGCAGATGTTCATGAAGCCCCGCAGGATCACAAAGAATCCCGCCGGGAGCTGCGACAGGGACACTTCAAATGTCAGAAGCACTTCGCTTATAATCTCCGGAATCGGCAGCTCGGAGAAGTGCTTGAAGTAGACCCTCGGGATGGCCTGGAACCCCGGGGGTGGCAGATTGATTGGCTGGTATCGCGACACCCAGAATCGCAAGTGACCAGACAATTGAATCCCCGATAGTAATGATCGAGCGTCGCTCGCATTCAGATTTGAGGGGGGATTCACTCCATCAGACCCATCCAAGGTTGCATGAGTCATAACCTGTTCGTACTCGCCGTCCCCAGAGCGGCCGATCGGAAGCAACCTTGGTGCGCCATTCACGGCAATTTCACAGTGAGCGAACCCAGATGGGTTCAAAGCTCCAATGTAAGTGTTCAAGTCGAGGTCCGGGTCTCGACTAGCATCTAGATCCACAGGAGGTGGCGGAGTTCTTTCAGAACGCCGGCCCGCTCTACGACGTGGACTCGGAGCACCACGGTCCACAGTCAAGGTCTCCTCAAAGTTTATATTCAGAGGAGGAGGGACTCCTTCATTCTCTTCGGGCACATATACTTTGCCCTTTCCAGTGGTGCGCCTTCTCTTTCTCTTCAGAGAAGGACCTTGGTTCGGGTTCAGTCCCGACACAATATGTCCTTCCGCGCTCACGACCAATGGTGCGGTGCGATACGCGGAAGAATCATCTATCAGCATGGGAGTCACCGACTCCAGCACACGAGTCGTCGATTCAATGACGGGAATCGGCGAGTCACGGCCAGCAGTCGCCGACCCAATGGCAGCTGAACCCTGCCCCCTTCGCTTGAAGGATTTCCCCTTAACAGGACCTGCATGTGTCACCGACTCCACA
Source organism: Zostera marina (assembly GCA_001185155.1). Classification (NCBI taxonomy): domain Eukaryota; kingdom Viridiplantae; phylum Streptophyta; class Magnoliopsida; order Alismatales; family Zosteraceae; genus Zostera; species Zostera marina. Next base: position 135,406 of record LFYR01000852.1, on the reverse strand, counting down.
ATGGGAGTCGCCGACACAGAGGCCACGGGAATTTCCCCCAGCTCAAGAGGCTCCTGTACGACCACAAGGGCCCTGCACTGAGTCGCCGACTCCGCAAGGGGAGTCTCCAACACTGGCGGGGCGCCAAGTAGTTCGTGCACGGTGGCACTTAGCTCCATACCATGAGGTGGCACGACCGGAATCGCCGACTCAACCTCCCTGTCAGGAGAGGGAATCGGCGATTCAACGGTGTTCAACACCTCATCAAGGTTATCCACGATCAGTTCAGCTATGAGAGCTGACGTTTCGTCTTCGTTCAATTGGGACAAAGGGGAATCGGGGGTAGACATTGGGGGAATCGGCGATTCGAAGTTTTAAAACTGAAGAATAAAAATCTGGA